>CAUYQG010036146.1:0-21640 GCA_963574415.1 Tarsius wallacei | reverse complement strand
GGTGGGTCTCGAAGCCGCGGGCTCAGGCAATCCACTCACCTCAGCCTCCCAAGGCGCGGGATTACAGGCTGAGCCACCGAGCCCGACTTCTGACCGTCCTTAAAACCCTGGTCTTCTGGTCTCTGAATTGTGGAATCTACATCTGTTTCCTTGTGGCGGTTCTTTGCCCTCTCGCCACTCGCCACCCCAGCATCATCTCGAGGAGGAGAGAGGGTCTGGAAAGGTGGCTTGGATATGCCCCGCCACCTCCCTACCAGTCACGACTGAATGTCAGGAGACGTTCCAAACACGTAAGTGAGCAGGAAAAACACCCTACGAGGGTCGCCTGCTGCACCGGGGTGTGATGGCACATACCTGAAGTCGTAGCCCCTCGGGAGGCTGAAGTGGGAGAACTGTTTGAGCCCAGGAGGTCAAGGCTGCAGCGAGCTACGATCGTGCCACTGCACTCCAGCCCGGGAGCCTGGGTGACAGAGGGAGATCTTGTCTCTTAAGAAAACACACACGCCCCCCCGCCGAAGTCTGGGACTGAGGGCCTTGCTGAGGGGGTATTTAATCACATGCTCGCAGCAGGACCGACTTCTCTGCTGTACAGAGTTTTGAGAGTCGGCGTTTGAGTGGGGCCTGTCCCAAGACGCCAGCTAGGAGCATCACGCTGGAGGCTGAGGGTCCGGCAGCCAGCACAGAGTCCAGCACACAGTAGGCGTGCAGCAGGTACCGGCTGAGTGAACAGGGAATCAGCCACCCTTGGGGCAGCACCTTGCGAGGAAAGGAAGTCTGTCCCCCAGCCTGGCCTGTGTGTGTGGACACGGCGGCACGGCCTCGCTGCAGGCTCCTTCCACGGCCCTTGTCCTGCCATGTGTGTCCTGTGCTCAGCGCTGGGGGTCTAAAGCACAACTCGAGGCAGTGGGCCACATGGTGACCGTCCACCACAGCCAAGGGACGGATCACACATGGCAGAGACGCTTCCAGGCAGGCGTGGGTGGCTCACAGCCCACCACCGAAAATCCTCTGTGTACTAAAAGCTGACAAATTCTGCCTGCAGCCAGTCAGCATGGCAATGAGAGACAGAAGATACGCTTAACAAGAACGTGGAAGGACCGCACACCCACCTCTGGACTTCAGCACACCACCCCCACTGCCGCGCAGGGACACAGCACCCAGCCCTCTTCCCATCCGTGGACTCACTGACGTCTGTCCTCCCACACCCGCAGAGCTGCAAGTCACACACCTGAGCCCGGAGGAAGGCAACTGACTCCGTTCGTCGGAGGCCCCAACACCCGCAGGCAAGGCCCTCCTGCAGCTGGCGCACAGAGGTGAGACAGACGGGCCGCGGGCCAGCTGGATCTTCCCACTCCACCCTGACTGCCAGAACCATCTCCTCCAGCCCCCAAGCCACGGGCAGCCACACAGTCGCCAGGGCGGGAGGAAACGCACCATTCCACAGAGGCCAGGCCTGCCTGCAGCGCTGACGCAGGCTCACGAGGGGGGCGCCCTCCCGGCTGCTAGCCTGAGACCCTCCAGACAGCCAGCCATTCGCACACTCACTGCAGAGAGCATACTTTACAAACTGCTGTGCCCGTGCAGGCAGTGTTCCTTTTATTGCTCAGTTCGGTGTGGGCAGAGTTAATTTTAAAAGCCATCTCTACAGACGTTACTGTCAAAGTCCAAGTAACAACTGAGTGAAAATACAAAGAGATCAAAGCTACAACACTCTGTAATAGATACACTGAAATGATTTTTTAAAAAGTCCGTTTGTGAGAAGGAAGATTACAGAAAGTGAACTAATGACACCAAGAAATAAGACAATTTCACACTCAGTACAGTCGTCATCCCACAAGAGAATGCCCCGCCCCAGGGATGGCACTGCTGATGGCCCCTCCCACCAGGGCAGGCAGCCACGCCCCCAGGTCAAGGCAGACTCAGTGCTGTCAAATCCAGTGAGTTACACTGTCCTGAAGAGAGACACCTGCACCCCAGGCTGCAAATACAACAAGGGGAAAGGACTTGGTAAAAACACATCCGTTCGGGCAAAACAAAACGTCCGCCACACACAGCGGGCCCAGAGACGCCTCCCATGGGGCAGGACTCGGCACCGCCACGCGTAAGCTCTGCTCACGACCAAGGCCATGATGAAAGGGCAGACACAGCTGGGAGCAGAAACTGCATCTCAAATAGCATGACTGGGGAAGGGTAAGGATAAGGAAGTCCACTCACAAGAGACACAAGGACACACGTTTACCTAACACGGGAGGTGCAAGTCCACAGCACCCCGGGGTGCATCCGCTTAGCATCTGGTTGGAAGCAATCAGTTCCGCAACCGAAGCTGGCCCTAAGATAAATCATGTTTTCTTCTCACAATGGCGATGCCACAGACCATTATGGAGCAGAAGGTCCTTCCTTTAAAGCTCTGCTACGGCCAGGCACGGTGTCTCAAGCCTGGCTCAAGCGGAGGCTGAGGTGAGTGCACTGCCTGAGCCCAGGGGTTCGAGACCCGCCTGGGCAGCTCGGCGAGCCCTCGTCTCTACAATAAATCAAAAAAGAGCCGGGCGTGGTAGCGCGCGCCTGTAGTTCCAGCTCCTTGGAAGGCGGAGGCGGAAGGATGGCCTGAGCCCAGCAGGTTGAGGCTGCGGTGGCCGTGAGCATGCCACTGCACTCCAGCCTGGGCAACAAAGTAAGACTCCCGACTCAAGAAAAAAAAAAAGCTCTGCTACATCGTTAGTCTACAGTTAAAAAGGCACTCAGTAAAGTGACGGGGCTTGTCTGCTTCACATTCGTACGTTAAGCAAGGGGCCAGCAGCACCTTGCCAGATGGTGCCCGTCAGCTGTGACTGCCATCAGCGCGGGTCCTGTACTCAGATCTCATGAGAGTCTTAGAACAGGCACTGCGTGACCCGCACCACCGCATCAAGCAGCAGAGGCGGCCTTGCAACCGCGAGGAACAGTCACAGCTGGCAACTCCTGATGGCCGACAGCACAGGTGCCGTCTCTGTACGTCTCGGGTGCTCTTTCTCCAGGACTTTTTACAAAGGCAGTGGGAATCAGCGTCAGCGAGGCGTCATACCACTGCGCAGCGCGGACTGACCCGCTTCCGTGCAGCAAACATGGCCCATGGCCAAATGGAATGCCCCAGAACGGTCACAGACAACCCACACAAGGAGTTCTCGGCGTTTTTTGGAGCAGCAAGATTTCCACCTCCCTTCTCCCGCTAGCAGTTCCGGGGAAGGGGAAGAGCTGCAGCCCTGCCCCCAGCACCCCGCGGCTCCAGAAACAGGCGGGGCCGCCCCCGAGGGGGCACAGCATGGAGGGCCTCTGCGGTGATAATGAAGCCGCACCTGCCGGGAGGGGGGTCTGTCCTGAATGTGCCGTTCTGGGCTATTTCACATCCACGTAAAGCAGAGAAGAGCGCATATTTTTGACGCACGTGATCTCAGCTTTCCAGCCCCTTCCCTGGGCTCCAGCTGCCTCTGGATCCTCAGCACGCCCCACGCCCTGAAAGTTACGTCCGAACGTGCCAAACCAGATACAGCTCATTGGCACAAAGGGAGCCGGGACTCCCCTGCTTCCAGAACCCCTATCCAGTCTTCAGTTCGCACCACAGCACCGGAACCCTGGTTCTCTGGCAATCAGGTCCCTACCCACTCCCAAGCCCATCGTTAGGTAAAAGCAGAATCTTCTATGCGTCCCAAATATTCAGAGCAATGTTCTTCCTTTTCTTTTTTTGTAACTTCAGCCAATGAGCATTACGAGCAGCTAAGTCTTCAGGATGGTTTCCTTCGCAGAAACGCGTGCTGTGATTAAAATGTGAATTAGGTGCACTTGTCAGAGATTTGGGTTTATAGGAATAGCGTGTATATTAATAAAGAGAAGCTCATCCGAAAAAGTGAAAATCCCACCCATCCACATGCTCCGAGAAGCTATAAAAATGCAGTATCTTAAGAAGAAAAGTAAATCCAAAATACCTCATCATACTGATTCAATATAAAAAACACCTGGCTTTCTAAAAATTCTCTTAGAAGCAGGGAACCCCTGAACACATCACAGCAAATGCACTGCCAAATTCAGGCTAAGCAGCTGCATTAGGAATCTGACAACCAAAATTACACAGCGGTAGCCAGGAAACTTGAACTTGAAACATGCACACAACGCCTGCTTAGGCCAGGCTGAAACAATGCAGACCAGAAAGCTCTGCCACAGAACACAGAATGAAACATAAGCAGCTTAATTCCTTAAAGATAATGATGCTTTCAGCCAACTGTTTACAAAGGTTTTAATAATTCAAAATAATTTTATTTGATTTTTTACAAAGCGCGAGTACAGGAGCTGTTCAAAATCATGTGTTCAATCAAAACGAAATAGGACTTGTACCGACTGCTCAAGTTGTCTTGATGTTTGAGAGACTTGAAGTCTGAAGTGATCAGAACAGATTACCTCTTACAAAAATAGTAGTCTTTAAGAGGAGAACACTGCCTCACTCTGGAAACGCAGGAAAGCCAGCATTCTTTAGGTTCAAGATATAATCTTAAATAGCAGCTGAATGTGGCCTCGTGGCAAAGCACAGAGACCCTTTTTTCCTTGAAAAGGAATTTCAAAATTGTCCTTTCCCCTCACCGTGTCCAAAAATTTCTTAAGGGGATGTTTTCCTGTATTTCAGCAATCTCTGAAACGCTGAGGAAAGGAGGCTGTCCGCCAGGGTGTAGAGTCCCAGGCAACCCTTGAGTCTGTCACTCCACAGCAAAGCCACATGTCTCCTCGATGGCTGTGAGCAGCTTCTCACACAGCTTTTCGTAGCTCTCATACGGGGGAATGTCTATTCGATTGAAGCTGTGAACAAGCAAATCAGATTTTACACAGTTCATTTCCAGAACTCGGGGTGATTCTCTAAAGCAAACCACACTCTAAACCACACTGGGGTCTTCCTACACATTGCTGAATAATCTTAATTCTGAAATCACTTAAAAGAGTTGCTCATCCTTCCTTTTAAAGGTCCACTTTCGTGACCCGAAAGCCTGGGCAAGCGAGCCCTCATCTCTACAGTAAATCAAAAAATCAGCCGGGCGTGGTAGCGCGCGCCTGTAGTTCCAGCTACTCGGAAGGCTGAGGCGGAAGGATCGCCGGAGCCCAGCAGGTCGAGGCTGCGGTGGCCGGGAGCGGCCCCTGCACTCCAGTCCGGCCGACGGAGTGAGACTCCAACTCAAAAAAAAAAAAAAAAAAATTTGTCAGGGGTACCGGGAAACTTTTTTTTACATGATAAAGAGAGACCCACTAGTGGAGTTATCTTGTCCCATGACTGGGCGCCTCTCTTTCTGACTTTGAAAATAATTGGATGAGGACGTGATTCTTGGGGATGCTGCAGTCATTCTGTGATCATGAGGGGAGTATCACTGACATACTAAAGATGGTGGAGTAAGAAGATGGCAAGGGCTGGGGGTCTTGAGATGACCTACTTCTCAACTTCTTGCTATTTGTAATATTAATAAACCCCTATTGATTCCGCTTTTTTAGTTGGATGTTTTGTTATTTGCATCCTAAAGTACCACAGTCAAAATGGTTGTCCAATGTAAAATCAAGCAATTTTACATAAAAATGTGGGTTTTGACGTCTCTTGAAAAATCCAGTCTGGCAACACTGGGCTTGCCTTTCTACCTGGTAATAACAATCTGGAGCTAAAGAGCTGAAGAGCTAAATCAGTGCTATTTCCCCAGGATGTGTGCTCTTTAGTTCTGCACAGTCTCCACTATTCCCTAACGACCCTGATCTGTCTACGATTTACTGCATTTCTTTTCTAGTCCCTCAAAGTATTTGACCTTGTGTCTGCTGACCTTTAATATGGACTCTGAGCAGGTTTACCCAGAGAGGGAAGAAAAGTCTTACAGCCCACAGTTTTCAGGGTGAGCTCTGAGTATTCACACTGTGAGCAGCTTGCTTTGCCGAAGAGACTGAATTAGTTACCCTTCATATATGAAAAGGATCAGGGCTGAGGACCAAATGCCCTCATTCATGGCCATTTAACTGGTGCATTGCGATGTTATATTTACTTCGCGTTAATAGAGCATGAAATTAAAACATATGGATCCACTAAAACATCTGCCTTTTGTGAACTGGCTTACACTGTTAATTATGGCTTCTAGGGATACTGCCATAGGCTTCATGTTATTATGTTCTTTGTAATTTTAATTATATTTTAATCAAGGCTTTTACATGGCCTGTCTTAGGATTTTCAATGTAATTATCAGCACTAATACTCTGTTCTTTATTACTTTGCAGAGTCCTTCCTGGCCATTCATCTTTGAATATAAGTATTTATATTAAATTTATACTTCATAATCTAGAATTTTAAGTCATAATTAACTGAAGTATAACATTTTCTTTTTTTTTTTTGAGTTGGAGTCTCACTCTGTCACCCAGACTGGAGTGCAGTGGCACGCTCCCAGCCATCGCAGCCTCGACCTGCTGGGCTCCCGCGATCCTTCTGCCTCAGCCTTCCAAGTAGCTGGAACTACAGGCGCGCGCTACCACGCCCGGCTAATTTTTGATTTATTGTAGAGGTGAGGTCTCGCCAAGTTGCCCAGGCGGGTCTCGAACCTGCGGGCTCAGGCAATCCTCCCAAAGCGCTGGGATTACAGGCTGAGCCACCGAGCCCAGCTTGAAGTATAACCTTTTCAACTTTCATTCTGCTCACTATTGCAGATCCTGGGAAAAACTATAATCAAACAGGAATATGGTGACATCAGGTTTTTTTTTTTAATAGTAGCAAAGATCCTTTTCATGCACTTCTATTTTTGGCTGGCTTTATTTTTCAAAATTATAGAATTGCTAGTTAAATCAGAATATTGTTTAATCTATGTGAATTTTAGCTCTGGATTTAAAATTATGTTTTATCAATTGCTATGATTTAGCCTTCAAAATATCTCACATTTATTTTTAAAGTTGCTTTCCTGTGTAATTGCTATAATTTTTAAAAACCAATGGTTTGACTTGGGATGGAAGTCAATTCATGACTTCCTGTCTCCCACTCCACTCATGGTACTGTGCCAAAGTCAATTTGGAGGGACCATGGCTGGAGAGAGGTTCATTGGGGCTCAGTGACCAAGGTCTTTACAAGGTGATACATGCACTCCAGCGTTAAGTCCATCACAGAAATGGCTGATCAAAGACATCCTGATGCTTCTAACTGGCACACCCAGCCCAGAACTGCTCAGCTGACAATTTATACAGCCACGCAAGTCTTTCAGAATGCAGACTGTTATACTAACTGCTGAAAGGGATACTCCTTGGACATAAAAAATGCATCACCTCACAGCATCCAGGTTAGGAGTCTAAAGAATCCCATGGTGCATCTGATCAGAACTAGATGAAGGGGATGACCACTGCTTTGAAAAACACAAACTGGCCAAGGAGCAGTGTGCTCTCTACTCAGACTGAGAAAGATCAATCTTAACTGGCTGCATTCAACAATGCAAGAGCTAAGCTAGAGATGCAGCACATTCCCCATTCTGTTCTTGTACCTTCTACCAGTGCCCTATGATGCTGAATCTCTTTCTGCTAGACAGGACCAGGAATATGTTGCTATTTAAACATGCTTAGAGCAGAGCTCTGCACACCTCAGATCCTAAAGAGGAACAACTCTCACCCTGAAGCTGTTTCTTAGACCAAAGCATGGACTTCCTGATCTATGAGATTAGTCACACCACTTCCTGCAGAGGGACCAAGTAACACTCTCCTCCCCAAAACATTAACTGTAAGAGACTGAGATACATAAGTGGCTCATAAATCTAGACCAGAAAGTAGAAGGATATCGTGCCTATGAGCCCTCAGACAACTGCAGTGATCTCCTCCCCTGCACATGCTCTTTTGCATCTCTGTGTGTTTACTGGATTTGTATGAAGTTTTTCGTCTCATTCGCTTCAAGATTCAATGATTCAAAAGGTCCTGGAGAAGCTAAGGCTGTAGCTCTGAGTTTCAAATCCATTCCAGAGACACGCTAGAGAAGCCGATGGCTCAGAAAGTTTCTGCACCTTGGCTTCCAAGCTCAGCACCTGGAATGACCTACAGACAGCTGGCTGTGGGCTACTCTATCTCTGAATGACTTTTGTTGCACTGGGCAGCCAATACCAAGTCTTCCAGGTGGGAGGTTTTATTATGTTTCAAAACCATGAAAACATAGAAAGGTGGCTGTTACAGCAGATATTTCAGATGGAGGGACTGGCCAAGCACCCCAACCCCACCTGTGTAGCCTCCTTCCACATGTCTCTTGGAGATTGTTCCTCATGTCCTTCCCTTGCAAATTCGAGAACATTGAAAGGAGACATTTAAAGTAGCAGGAACAACATCAGTGAAATAGAGCAGAAGAAGGAAAGCTCGGAGAAACAACTGATGAGAAACACACTACAGAAAACCTCTTCTATTGTGTTATGGATGCCAGGGTGGAAGAGCGTGCCTGGAGCTCAGTGTCCATCTTCTCAGGACACTGGTCATACAGGGCCTTCAGTAATCCCCTCCAGAGGCAAGCTGGGTGCGCTGTCGGCTGTGGGCCTCTCCTCTTTCTTGAGCGAGGTTGGGACTCGGAGACTGACGTAGGGCTTATGGCAAGCTGTGTTGGCCAGAGGAGGGTAGTGCTGCCTGTAGCAAATGTATGCAAAAATGAGGCCAATGACTCCGCCCACAAAGGAATCTAGGCAGGAAACAGCAGAACAGGAGAAATGAGTTACTATTCATTCATAGATGGCCAGTTGTATTTTCCAGAAAGCATTTTCTCACAGATTACAGTAACCGGTGTGCTTATAGGACCCTCTGAAAGACTAAAGGAAAGAGAAATGCTGGGGGTATAAATCCTGGTAGCCTCTGCAAACCGCCATCATTTCTAGCATTTAAACGTTAAACAATGAGCACCTGATTCTGTCTTTTCTTTATTTCTTTAACTCACACCTGAGCATTTCATGAACTCATATTTGTATTCCAGATTTTTAAAGTTAATTCTAAAATCTAGAAGAATTCAAGTCATCTCAATAGGATCTAAATATCATGGGGGCGGTAATTTTTTTCTTTAGCAAGTTCCCACCAGAGTTCTGCAATATTGCTGGTGTGCCACAGAAAACCAGCAGGTGTGCTGGTCTCTGCCTCAAGGTAAGTGGTTTTCCAGGGATGCAGTGAACCTTCTGAGTCACAGACAATGTGAATAGAACATTTTATGATATGCCCGGGTTGGCAAACTCTGTAGACCTCTGGTGGGGGGGCCCAATCCACCACCAAGCTACAGATGTCACCGGCTGGAGGCCAAAAAGGGGACAAATGAGGCAGGTGGGCATATCTGCAGGTAAGATAGGCCCTCTACCACCAGACAGCCCCTTGCCAAAGAGCACAATCAGCTGATGCCCAATAGAGACCCCATGAAAACAGCCCACTCCAACAGCCCTCATTTAGTATGTGTGTACATGTCCATTTTAAACTTTGTCCATGGATTATTCTTGCCAAAAAGATCCTAACACAGTGGAAAACCTCCTCTAACAAAAGAAATCTAGAACTCTTGTTAAGCCATGCTGAGCTGCCACTGGAGGGTTTCCACTTTCACATTTATCATCTTGTTGAATTGAACAAACTTCCCATAGTCAGGTCACATCAGCCCCATTTCCCCCTGAAGAACTGAGCTTGAACCCTTGTGTCCTGATACTGTGCTTGAACCCTGGCAGGATCATTCCAGGCTTGATAACCATGTGGCTCTCTGAGGCTCCAGCCTTCAGGACGTAGCAGGCTCATGAGTTGAAGAGTATGTGCACCTGGGTTCACCTGAGGAGCAATGGTTTTCCCTAAGGATGGGTTCTCAGGGTGGTAAGGTTCCCAATACTTCTCAGTAAGCAATACACTTTGTAGAGACTTCAGTTTAAGTCACAAGCTAATTCCCCTGTGTCTTCTGTCTTTTGAGTGGCTGTCAAGGAAACAGGTCTTTCAAGAAAACAAACTCCACAATATTTAGATACGTGCATCACCTATCAATCTTTTTGTTATCCTGTTGTAGGTGTCCTGACTCTATCTAGAGCTATCAGAATAATTTTTGAGGATGGGGCCAGTATTTTTGTATTTCAGTATCTTTCATAGAATTGCTCCTCCTTCAGTCTTTCTACTAGGCTAATAGTAAAACATAAAAAATTCTATAATAAAGTAGCTTTAAGTCTTTTAAAATAAATTTAGTAATTTAGTGCATGCAATTTTATTGATCTACAATAGCAAAATAAGTAAGGAAATATAAATAAATGAAGAGTTCTTTTATTTTAGACATTTCTGTGATGGCAGCATAAACCTTGAGTGTGTGAGACCAAGGGCCCAGTCACTGCTCTGGTGACTGAAATCTGGGCACAGAAGTCAGTGATGTTCTTTCAAGTGTAAACAAATGTAGTTATTCTTCTGTTTGGTTGAGTCCTTCCCACTGCTCTTAGAGAACAACCAAGCCCTTGTGTCATTCAAGGTTGCATGCCTGGCCCTGTCATGATGACCCAGTCATTTTTCCCACACTCATCCTACCAAGTCATGGTCTTCCTTTCTCTTCCTCAGTACACCTGCTTTTACCCCTTTCTGGGTTCCACACGTGCTGTTTCTATCTTGGATTCCTGGGAATCCCTTCCCCTCCCTCCTCCTCCATCATTTCTATACATATTTCAAAGCTCAACTCCACATCATTGTGCAATGAAGGTACACCTGACCTCCAGACTAGGCCAAGTCTCTCAGGTATACACTTTTGTAACCCCTCTCCACTTCCTCCGCAATCACAGTGGCAAATAATGACAAATTATCCAATTGTTTAATGTTGAACACTGGACTCAAAACTATAGGAGAGTTGGCTGTTGATTTCCTCCACGCCTCAGCCAACACCTTGCTCACAAGTTTGTTGAGGGAAACGGATGCATACTAACTCAGTAGACAGACTGAATATCTGTGTGTCCTTGGCTGAGCCTCTTTCCCACTCTGTTCCTCTCCATGACTTGATCAGTCACAAAGGACGTCGGACAGGTGCATGGTGGCTAAGTGGCCTTCTGGTGTACATGTTTAATGAACACATGGGTCTGCCTACTGAGGCCATGCATTGAGATTATTTAGAGACTCTGCCAAAGGCACATTTAGCAAATAAGTCATATCTATTTGGTTGGGATACATCATCACTTAAAAACAATGGTTATTTTACCTAATCAAAGGGAGAGACTAAGTAATTGTCACTGCTTCCTCCCCACAGGAGTTCAAATCTAAACAACTGATGGACACAGGGCGATTGTGTGGCAGCCATCTGGCAGAAAGGCAAAGAACGTATATTAGTGTCTTCTCAGCAGCCATCTAGGTAGCAGGGGAGGGGAGGAAAGTCTAGAGACAGCAGTGAAACCAGGAGGCCATGGGCTTCAGACAGCAGACGCATCCCGACTCTTTCCCAAGAGAAGAACTGTTAGCCACGTAGAGGCATCTGGGACTGTGGTAAAGTAACCAGCACTTACCCTTATCCATCACCCGAGGATCTTCCACGCTGAAGACACCTCAGGCTAAGACACCACAGCCACTACCAGGGCAGGTCGCTTCTTCTCTTTGAGTTCCCTTATCTCTCAAATGTAGATTTCAATATCCACCTCATTGAGTTGTGATGATAATCTAATAATATAGTACTTCTAAAGATTATGTCACGGTGAATGTCAAAATGGGACACAAAAAATAGTATCTTTCACTGTTATCCTTTTACTATTCCTCTCACATCCCCTTCCAGAACTGCTAGAGGCTTTCTGAGTCTTCCCTATCCTTCTCTTCACATAGCAACTCAGTAGCCTAGTGTTCTCACCTCTTTTGCATAATCGTATTTTCATAGCATTTAAAATAAACTTCTAATGAACTTAAAAAAACATTTGTCACTCAACAAATTGTAAAGCAATATGTACCATGAATTCTGGAGCAGGGCCACAAGGCATAATTAACACAAATTAAATGAAGTTGCTCAAATGAAGAATCTCTTCACAAAGCCTCTGGCCATCAGCCTATAAAATGTGCCAGGGCTTTTTCTAGTTCAAGGTTTTAGAGTTTCACTGTTGCTCTGGTTTTCCTCTACCCCCAGAAAACAGCTCCATGAGGTGTTATTTTTACTAACATCTAAAGTGATTCAAGCATCTACATTTCAGTGATTGACTATTGAACAGACCCAAGAGCAAAACCTACAAATAACACCATTCAACATTCTGTTTTCCGTAACATGGCATTACATTAGGTGGATCACTGACCAAAAGACATCAAGCCATTCTACGTTTCCCAGGTTTACTGATACAGCAGCATGCATGGAAATGGCGGCTCCTGCCAATTCTACTTTCCCATTTAATGGAATGAGTGAAAAGTTATATCACAGGTACCACAGAAAGTTATCAGAAGTAACAAGGGTAATGAAAGATTTATCCAAGCCACCTTTCCAGCAAGGTCATTTTGGGACTTTATTTACTAAAAAAGTGATTATCAAGATCCAAAAAAAACTTACTTTATGAGGATGCTCGTCATCAATTGCCTCAAGAGGGCTATTGCTATTTTGATAAAATCACATTCACATCCTGTTGACAGAAAAACAAGCTGGGGACAAGTAGGCCTTTATGGAGGGGGGGAAGCACCCACTTAGGATTGACTTCATCCTAAATATGACGGCATATCTCAGTGTTCCTGGAATACAAAATACTGCTGTCTCCTTACTTAGTGTTGCTGTCATTCATTCAACACACAAGCACCACACATGTATCAGGTGTCAGACATGACAGCCAGGCCTAGGGCATGAGGCTGAACAAAACAGACAAGTCCCTGCAAACCCGGAGTTGACAGTCTTAGGGGCAAGATGGACACTAAACAATGACAGCCTTATCAGTGCGTTGTAGTTGTGAGAAGCACCATGAAGGAGTAGGGTAGGGGTCTGGGATCTTGCCCAGCAGAAAGGCCTGGGCTATTCTGGAGCAGGAGTTTTGCTGAGGACATGACCATCAGGCTAAGACCTAAAGAATGCGCAAGATTTAGCCAGGGGAAGTGGAAGAGTGGAGACAAGGAGGGCACCTGCAGTTCTCTAGGCAGAGGGATGGGCATGTGTGAAGGCACTGAAGAAGGAAGAAATCTGGCAAATTTGAAAAATTGAAGACAGGCCCATCTTTTAAGAGGGGGGTGGTATCTTTGTAAGACTGTAGGACGTAAGTTACTAATCATCTGGTGTGGGCTGCAGCAGAATGTTTTCCATGTCTCTTTGTAGCTCTATTGAATCCTTGACATGGACCAGGGTCCCTGCTCCCTATCTGGGCTACCATCTGTGCATGTGGCCTCATGCCTACCACTAAGTGTTGTACTGTTTCTGAGTCTATCTCCCCCACTAAATGGTGTTGTAGGATCCTGAACTGCCTCATATATATACATTTCCCAGAGCTCAGTCCACTTTGTATTCAGTAAATGTTTGGTGAACTGATATGAACTGAGTAATATCTACACGATGCACTAAAGAATCAATACCACCAGTCACAAAGGGCTACATATCATATGGTTTCATTTATATGCAATGTCCAGAATAGGCAAATCATAGAGATAAAAGAGGATTAGTGGTTGCCAGGGCTGGGGATCAGGGGAATGAAGAGTGACTGCTAATAGATATGAATTTCTTTTGGGGTGATGAAAATCGTCCTGGAATTAGATGGTGGCAATGGTTGCACAACTCTGAATACATAAAAATTATTGAATTGTACGTTTTAAAAAGGAGAACTTTATGGTTGAGAATTATAAAGAAAGTTGTTCTTAAAAAGGAGGGGAGGAATCAACACCAGATGAGCTCCAATGGTAGTGCAAAGAATTACTTTACTTTGAATTTGGTAACCTGGGTTTGAATCCTTATCTATAAAATGGGCACAACCCCACCTTCTTCTCATGAGGTCATGGGACAGGAAATGCCCTTACAAGGTCTAGCCTACTGAGGGTCCTGATTGTCCTCACCTGCTTTGGCACAAATAAACAGAAAGGCTTCTGAAGATGTGCTGTCAAGTCCCCTGGAGGATCACATCCCTCACTGTCACCATGGCAACATCCAACATCACTGAGCTGGCTTGACTTGGGACATGGTATGCCTTGGGCTCCATGACACAGACACCAGGGCACAAATCAGCTCTGGTAAACTCAAAAACTCTATGTGGTTTTCTTGTTGTTGGTTTGTTTTATTCTTTCCAATGATCTACTACTACTGAAGCTTCCTGTTTTTGTGACTTTGAATTTCCACAAAATAACTTACATAGAAGGGAAGATGCACAAGCTACTTGGTACACAGTCAGTTAAAAGGCAGCAGCCATGTCCTACTCAATACCAAGCCTCCAGTAGAGAACGTGCCTGGTACACAGGTACAAAAGACATGAATGGATGAATGAATACTGAAAGTATATTTTTTTGTTTATTTTTTTTTTTTTTAATTTTAAAGATGTGGGGTACAATTCAGGATTAGGTATTCAAATGTTCATTATGCAGGTACCCTTGTTGATGAAGTGTGCCCTTCTCCCCTTTGTTCATTTTTAAAACAAAAGAACTTGCAGAAAATAAGGATAATTATAGTGAAACTAGTATAAGAAAAAATGATACTAGTAAGAAAGGAACAGGATTTGGTCAAAATCATTCATTCATTCAGCACATATTTGATTACTATTATAACTTGAATCGTGTCCTTTCAAAAGACATGTTAGAGTCCTAATTCCTAGTATCTCAGAATGTGACCTTATCTGGAAACAGAGTTTTTACAGAAGTAATCAAGTTAAAATGAGGCAATTAGGGTGAGTTCTAATCCAATATGACTAGCGTCCTTATAGAAAGGGGAAATATGGACACAGAGACAGACATATAGAGAGGGAAGATGATGTGAAGATGCACAGGGAGAACATCATGGGGGAAGGCAGAGATTAGAATTGTGCTGCCACAAGCCAAGTAACATCTGGGCCTACTAGAAACTGTAAGAGACAAGGAAGGATCCTTTCCTGACCGGATTCTGAGGGAAGGTGGCTTTGCCAACACCTCGATTTCAGACTTCTAGCATCTACAACTATGGAGCAATACATTTCTGTTGTTCTAAGTCACACGGTTTTGGGTACTTTACTATGGTAGCCTTAGAAAACTATTATAAGTACCTATTATGTGCCATGCCAACAAAAGAAACCCAAATGCCTGCCCACGTAAGGATTACTTTCTAGTTTGGAGGTCAGCAAACTATGTGAACTTATTCATTTATACACTGTCTTTAGCTGCTTTTGTATACTATAGCCAAACTGAGTAGTTGCAACAGATATCGTATGGCCACATATAGCCTAAGGTACTTGCTATCTAACCCTTTACAAAATTTGCCAACTCCTGTCTAGCAGGTAGGGACAGACAATAATCAAAACGTTATAAATGACTTAGTTTGTTAGGTGGTAAATGAGCAAGGGGAGAGGAGTATGACGTTTCGGGAGTGAACTGCAATTTAAGTGGAATGATCATGAGGAGATCAAAAAGGTAACACATGAGCCAGGATTAGGAGTGGGAAGGGAACAACTCGCACCCACATCTGAGAGAATACCTTTCTAGGCACATAAAGGACTTTGTGCAAAGGCCCTGGAATGGGAGCGACCTGACCTGTTCAAGGAGCAGCAAGAAACCCAAGGGTTGACAGTAGCACAAACAAGAAAGACAAGTCGCTTGAACATAGCATCAAAGAGGTGCTGAGGGGTCAGATTTTTTGGGCGACGGCAGGACATGGTCTGTGATCTGAATGAAATAGGGACTCACTGGAGGATATTCACAGAGGGACATGTGATAACTCATTCCTCTAAAGGCTTGCTCTGATGATGGTGTGAGTGCAAGAGTGGAAGGTGAGAGACTGGCTGGGAGCCTTCTGCAACAATCTGGGTAACAGATGGTGACTGCTGAACCAGTCTGGGAGGGGAAGTTGGATTCTGGAAATACTTGAGCAGGAGGAACCATAGAAAACCACAGAAAGCTGAGAAAAGAAGGGTTCTGAGTAAAAACAAGCAAGGTTGTTGATAAGACTTGGGGGAAACCAACATGCATCTTCCCTGGGAACTAAGCAATGGGGAAAGACCAGGACTAGCCTGGAGGCAGAAAGAGGACAAAAGTCCTGACTGAGAAATCCTCTCTTGGAGCCCAAAGCTCCCTGTGTAGTGGGTTCTGGCAGGAGGGCGGGTTGACCTGGAGCCCACAGGCTGCTTGCACCACTCTACCCCACAATGCCCTGGCACCAACACAGAGGTGGGTAGACTCATATGGGCAATCAAGGCTCAGAGGTTTCCAGATAGAGGGGAGTTTGGCAGTTGATGACAAACATGACAATGGGCCCTGCCACACAGGGCAGCCAATTCTGGAGGGAAAATGAGGTGAGATCAGTTCACTTGAAACTGAGAATATCAGATGGAAAATCTCAGCATTTATGTTGTACCCAAAACTGGTGCGTTTCAGGCAGCAACAATAATATAGTTTCAAGGGTATCTTTTTAAATCACTTCATTTAGAAAATCTACAGATTGCTTCTGACAGCCTATGGGAGACCTAGTTAACAGTGTGTGTCCCTTGGCTGTGTGTGTGTATGTGAGAGAGAGAGAGAGAGAGAGAGAGAGAGAGAGAGAGAGAGAGAGAGAGAGAAGGGGAGAGAAGGGAAAGGAGAACTCAAGAGAGAGCTAGATGTTGCAGAGGAACAACCTCTGCCTGGCTATTTTGAGAAGTCTTTTGTGGCACATGCAACAGTCCAGCACAGTGTCTAGCTCACAAAACACCTGCATTTGCCGGGTTGACAATCTTCTGAAGTCTGGTAAATGCATGTAAGCTTATTTTTGAATCACCCTTCACAACACAGTCAGGAAAGCGACTGAAGGCAATTGAAGCCATCTTGAAAACTTCAGCCCAGTGAGATAATGGTATCTGTGACAGACGGGGCCACTTTCCAACTTTAGCCTGGGTGGGAACTAACAACTGTTTTCTGGATGATAGTCAGAGGGAGATGTTTTTTCTTATAATAAAATACCACACTGGTGACCAGGGCTGTTTAAAATGACCTACAGTTAGAGAAACAAGTATTGATGAAAAGGTTACCCCCAAACCTGAAGTCATGTGAGGAGAGCCTGGATCTGGATGAAAGGATTTGAGGGGTGGGGGAGCCTCGCTATCATGTCCAGCGACAGAACAAACAACACATTCCTGCCAATCTCAGCTGTGACTCTCCACTGACCAGATACTATAATCATACAAGAGTGTGAGTAGAGGCAGAAGTTGGCTTAATGTCATGCTCTGCTCTTTCTCTGCATTTATTTTCTCTAGCATGGGGATTCTACAAGTTTTAGTGCTCTAAAACACATGGTTAATCACAAGGGTAAGTCTCTCTGCAAGGCTTTGCAGTTAGCATCATCTAGGAAACTCCGCAGCTTCAGTTGACCTGAAAGCCAACATGTTATAAGGATACAGGGAACATCAGCCACATAAAGATTTAATATTGATCCAGCTGGTTTTATTTCCAGAGAAGTCCTGCTAAGTGTTCCATGTGTCCCTAACTATGCTATGGCCTGTACCCCTACATTTTCCTCACTCAATAAAATAATAGACTTCTGTATTTGGATTGGGCTGGGGAGGTGGAAAAAAACAGTGTGTCAATAACAGAAAACAACTATGATAACAGAGCGAGCCGTTGGAGATTATGAGCTATTTATTGGATATGAATGTACAACTGAGGAATTGGATGTATTTCCATATTAGGCACAGTTGCTTAAATCAAAATTGAAATGGAGTCATAAAATCTCATAACATTAATGTTGTTAACTAACGTCAATGAGAGAGACTTGAGTTTTGCTGAAGCTGTGGGGCTCCATGTGAACTCTCATCATGATGGATGACTCCCGCCCACAGTCATGGGCAGCTGAGTTCACCAAAGAAAAACAAGTTATTTATCTTAATCAGGCATCCTGCCTCATCATCCACCTACACAGTAGTTGAAGACCTCACTGACCATCCCTCCTCTAAGCTGGAAACATTTGAGGCCTCCTTTATTCCCCACTTAATAACTAATGTTGAATGAGTAAAATTCCCCTACTCCCAGAACTGAGTAGTGCTGCTTAACATGTAACAGAAGAAAGAAAGATGAAGTTGAGGTGTGATGTCTGAGCGGTACTGACATTTGGGGCTGGGTAACTCTTTGCTACAGAGGAGGAGCTGTCTTGTGCATTGAGGGATGTTTAGCAGCATCCCTAGCCTCCAGTCCCCTGTCCATTAGATGCCAATAGCACTTCCCACCCCAAAGTTGTAAAAACCAAAAATACGTCTCCAGACATTGCTAAATGTCTCGAGAGGTACAGTCAACCTCTCTACCTCTCAGTTGACAACAACTGGTATAGACAGTGACAGACAGCCTCATGAAGGGGAATTCAAGTAGACTGAGTCTGGCTTAGCATCCATTAGGGGATCTGAGGAAAGGCATGTTCTTCTCCTGGCTGACTCCAGGGGTATATATTGAACAGATAATAGCAGAGGTGAACTGGTACTTGGGCCATACCAATAACTTATACCAACTGATGCATGTTCAGTTTGGACTACAGAAGTCTACCATGTCAGAGTTGTGGTTTTATCCCCAAATGTGGCCCTAAACATCACTGAACATAAATTCTCTTGCTTTGCCTTCCCATCAGTCCACAGATCATTAATATTCTTCCTTTACCGCTCAGAGTTCCTTTCTGTGCCTGTTGGATAGGGTGGTTTTGAAGTCTCAGTTGCCAGCAGGTCCTGGGTACACCAGTTGCATTATGAATCCACCATTCCCTAAAGCCTAGAGCTGTGATTCTGCATTCTTTAACTATGGCCATACAGTCACAGCTGGGTAATAAGCAACAACACAGGTTAGGGGCAGATAGTGCTTAAGAGAGGCCAGCCTCATGTCTTAGGTTTTCAGTACAAGATCACTACACAAAGGCGCTTACTGACTTCCAAGATAAAGAAAAAAATCTATTCAGTTTTGAAACCCTCATTTATTCCCCACATCAAACATGGTTGAATAAAAGTGAAAACCCGGCATTCATAGCTTACAAATAGATCATGTTCCAAAAATACGTCTGCCTCAAGTCAGTTGTTTGGGAAACACAGCACATCCTTCCTTAGAAAGGATGCATTAAGCAACTATGATACCAATTTGCATTTGTGTAGTACAAAGTACATTTACAAAGTACATTCGGATTCATTATTTCATTCAATGTATGAAACGACTCTGCAAAATATTTTGGGATTATTTTTCCTACACTCAGAAAAGAAACTGTGGTTTAAGGGGAATAAATGAGAAGCAGTTCCCAAAAGGCCATTTGGTCCAAAATATTCTTCAGGGGGAAATGCCCTAACCAAAGGGACAACGATTCTGTGGAAAAATATTCCCATTTAAAAGGATGCAATGAATATGCCTTTGTTGCTGTTGGTTCAGGAACTCTCTCCCTCCTTCCTTCTCATGATGTAGCTTCATATTATCCAAAACTTCATCCAAGTCACTGATAAAGTAGAGAACAAGGGCAGGCTCAGGACCCAGCCTTGTGGTCCTCTAGTGACCACCGTCATCAGGAGGGTTTCAGTCCTTGGTTAGCATTCGATGTCTGCTGTACCCAACTGTCCAAACCATGCATCAGCCTCTTTTTCCCTCATCCTTTATCCTCTAGTTCAAAGCTTCTTCCGGGAGCACAGGATGCCTGGGCATGAGCTCCAGGAGGGTGCAGGGCAGATTGAGACCAGGAACGAGCAGGAGAAGCTGGGCAGTGCCAAAAAAGAGCACAAGATGCCCAGAGAAGGTGGGGGAGGAGGGTCCTCAGCTAGGAGCTCCCTTCACTTCCAGCCTCATCTGGTGCCTTACCACCACTCAGCAAACCCCTGGAAGAAGTGAGAAGAGGGCAGTCCCACAAGACAGTTGGCTGCAAAGACAGAAAAAGGGAGGAGGGGAACTATGCTGGCAGAAGGAGGTCAACAGGAAAGGGAGAAGGGTTTTGGGTCACAGACTGATCACAGAAGTCTGGGGAAGTTGAATTTAGGCACATTTCATTGGCTTTGTTTGTTTCAAGTTGACACATACAGTGGGACTCTTTGCCAGTGCTTCTCAGACTTCATCAGCAATGACAGAAGATTCCTGATTACCGCTCTAGATCCAACCCCAGGGAATAGTATTCCTAGCTCAAGCTGGCCTGATCAAGGTGATCTGAGGATTGCCCTTGGGAAACCCTGTTGTAGACCCTGCCACTCCCAGAGGCCACACCTCCCATGGGCATCACCTCTGTCTCTGCTTCCTGTTTGCTGTGGCAGGTGGTGGCTGTCTTTCAGGCAGTGTATCTGCAGAAGGACATGGCATGGTTTAGTTATATCGCAGGAACAAGCCCCTCCTTGTTTTGTATGACTTTGACTTCTAACAGTTACCTGAGGACTGACACATATAGGCAATCCTCACCCCAGTCTTGCAGTTGCTGCTCAGAACAGTGCCAGAACTGCCTCTGGCTGGACACACCTTTTGAAAGAGCATCATCCTTGGTGACAAATATCCTTGTTGGCTGGAACGGATACAGGAAAGGAGCCAAAAACCACTTGGCACCAAGTCTGAGGACAGGAGCAAGTGATTCAGCACTAAAATCATATTTGGGTCTGAGGCCAAGGGTGGCTCTAAACTGAAGGGCCTGACATTCTGGCAGGATTCGAGAACATCTCCTGAAGTATGGAGGAGGAGAAGGAGCTCCAGCTCTTCCCTCAGGAAGGACAGGATGAAGGCCGGAACTCACGTGAACAGGCATATTTGCTTCAAAATTGTATTACTTTGTCATTTCAGCCTACTGTGGTTTCTGACAATGGGCACTTAGTTTCCCCTGAATTAGTGCATTTCTCTACTCTTCCCTGGAGGAGATGGGAGACCACTGTGAGGCCTGGGCAGGCTCTGGGCAGGAACTCACCTTGCCAGTGGTGCTTGTAGTCACACATGCGAGACAGGGCGATCATCATGGCGCAGTACAAGGGCAGGATGGCGGCACAGAGCCGCCAGCTCTTTCCCCGCCCACTCTCAGTGAAGCAGTGCAGCTTGCCCGCCAAGTAGAACGTTGTGAAGCCAAGGCCCGAAAAGGCAACTGCCAAAGAGAAACAGCAGGTGTTAATCTAGCAGGTGGTGAGTGGCAGAGACTCAGGGAGTCCTAGGCATCCTGTCTGCCATCTTGTACAGCCTCAAGGCCAAGGTCATGTTGGCAACAGGCACCATCTAGACAATCTGTGTTCCTGCTCGAGTTATGGTGCTATAAAACTTTCAACCATGAGAATGATTTTCAGGCTTGCATGTGATCAAAAACTATTCTATTTAATACATTCAACAATGGTTTAATGGGTATCTACCGTATGATAGATAGGCAACGTGCTAGGTATGGGAAATTTTAAAATGCATCAAATGCTATTTTATGTTTTTTGGGGTTTTTTTTTTTGTTTTTTGGGGTTTTTTAAATTTATTTTTTATTTTTTTTATTTTTTTTGAGTTGGAGTCTCACTCTGTCGCCCAGACTGGAGTGCAGTGGCCGCCCCCGGCCACCGCAGCCTCAACCTGCTGGGCTCCGGCGATCCTTCCGCCTCAGCCTTCCAAGTAGCTGGAACTACAGGCA
>CAUYQG010036142.1:0-15236 GCA_963574415.1 Tarsius wallacei | reverse complement strand
TATATCATACTAACATCTTCCCAGGTTCAACTGATTTTTAAGTCTTACTGGAAAATAGAGATATTTTATTTAATTGTTCTAATTAAACCATGGGAGAACTTAGGAACTGAGTTCTCTAAACTCTACTGTGATTGAATTTGGGACACTTCTTTTCTATAAAATAGCTTGACTTATAGAACTGAGGCAGGCTAGCTAGTTTAGGCATGGTGGGGATTGGAGAATTACTGAGTCAGTGGTTAAGAGATTAAACACTCCCTGTGCTTTGTTACTAGTATGAAACTGAAACAAACTTCCTGTGGCTTGAAACTGACACAAATATTCTATGTATTGCAACTGACATGAAGCTGACACAAAAAATGCTAGACAAAAGCCAGTACTGTCTACTCTCCAGTTCATCTGCCTCTTGGAGATCACCCTCACTCCCCTCTCTTGAGTGTGCATATTTGGTTCAGATTAAAGCTCCTGCTTTTACTTTCTGTGACTCCTTCTTGATTATTTCCTGCAACAGAGTCAAGATTCTTTTCTCAGGTATGGGTTGAGGATCACACCTCTTGGGTAGAGTCTTCCAGCTGTTCAAGGAGTCAACCATGACAGAGCATTGGGCCTAACTGGAGAATGCTGTCTCTCTCTCACTGAGGTGATCCTCCTCAGGCCTACCACCAATGTCACTATGTAGTCTTATTTTTTTGAATGGCTGAATCTTGAGTATTGCAGTTTTCTTTATCCTTGAGTATTGCAGTTTTCTTTATCAAAGTCTACTTTCTTGGGCTATGGTTGTTTCAGACATTATAGTCATGCCACTGGTTACAAAGAAACTGTATTATAAAAACCTAAATCTTCTAGTATGGAGTTATGACCAATTGCTACAATATTCACATTACCCATTAACTCTGGCAGAACAACTTACCTGGATGCAGTTCCTTTCCAGTGAGATGTTTTGAGCCCTTGCTAGTTCTGCCTTTAGAGAGTTACATGATTAATAACAAGCCTCCACTTCTGGGCATGGTGAGAAAAGTAGGTAATATTCAAGATCCATTAGTATATCTCTTTGTCCCAAATATAAAGTAGCAATCCTATTTTCTCTGTTATTATGGGTCCATCACTTACTCCAACATCAAGATTTCCTTTTTGGTATATTTATCTAATTGCAATCTGAATTTCCAAACCTGTGGAAATATTATAGTGTACCTCAGTGAAAATTGTTCTCTTGAGTACCAAAACTTCAAAATCATATGATCCACAGTGGAGACCAGAAGAAAATATTTTGTTACTGAGTCATTGACTGCTGTTTCAGTGAGCTCTAGACTATGAGACCAACAGCAACATATATGTAATGCTTGTACCGCAGCCAGGACACACTAAAAGAGCATTTTTATTGCTTTTAGATTCCACTAAAGCCTTTTCTAGTTACCTTAGTATCTGGGAAGAAGCAAGAGATAGCAAGCAAGTTGGTAGAAGTTTCTTTTAAAATTTAAAGAGCTCATTATATATGGGACTTCTTTCTTATGAATACATGGTGCAGCAATTTTTTCCTCACTTTGATGTAAATATCCTGAGGATACTAATTTTCAAACTCCTGTGCTCAAGGGATCCTCCCTCCTCAGCCTCCCAAAGTGCTGGGATTATAGGCGTGAGCCACCAAACCTGGCTGATATTGATTCTCAGTTGAAATTTGATTGATGAGGAAGATTCTTCTATTTTCAGGGAATGTATTTCCCACCTTTGGCATGCATAAGTCCTACCAAGGTCATTTGGAGTTAGTTTATACTTTTTTTTCCCCTCCAGATTCTATTAGCATGACACTGTCAACAGGATGCATCAATATCATATCTTGTGAGGTGAAGATATTTCTAAGGTTTCTGCAGGTTATGATGTTGTACATAACCTGAGTGATGAGGATACCCTCAGGAATAGATATTAATGATGTATGGCTATTCCTATCTGTTAAAGCAAACTACTTGTTATGTTCTTTGTTTATTGAAAATAACAAAAATGCATGAGTCAAGTTAATAGCTGCATATCACTTATGAGGGACTGTATTAATATTCTCCAAGAGGCATACAACATCTGAAGCAATAGCTATAATTAGTTTTGCCATCTGAATTATAAAAACTCACTGGTAATTTCCACAACTATATTATTCAGCAAGGGCTCAAATGATGGAATTAAATTGAGATATGCTGGAATCATAGCCCCTGAATACTTCAAGCTTTTGATAGTGGCACTAAATTGTGCATTTTATCTAGAAATGCTAATTTGTGAGATTGTTTCCTGACTGTTTCATTCAGTAAGCTATTTGCTCCATGAGGGCTGAAATTGTGTCTTGTTTACCCGTAATTATGTCCATACCACCTAGTGCTTTGTTAAATAGCCTCTTTTACTTTCAAAATTTATCCTATATCAGAAACACTTAGAATATTCCCTTTGCCAGAGATCTGAACTCAAAATTTAGTCAACAGGTCCCTTTGAGATGGTAAGATAAATTATTTTTTTAATTGGTGATACACATGAATTATAAGACAACTTCCCAAAGAGTGTTCAACTGAACATCAGTTCAACCTAATATACTCAGACTATTTCAGAGGATTTGAATCTATGTCTTAGCAAGGCTACCTACTTTCCATGTGTACTCAGGCAAATTGTCACTTCCATGAATCACTTCAGTCCTACCATTACACAACTCTTGACGATATCTTTATAAATACAAGAGCTGTGAAATCTCCTGAAACAGCCTGGGGTTTTCCTTTCAACACGGACAAATATATCACCCATTACTCTATAATAAATGAGGCAGCAGTTGGCTGAAAAGAGCACTGTCTTGCTGTAGAAGATAATAGAGACAATAAAAATATAGGAATTTAACTTTTTCTTAGCTTAGATCCAGTTTTTAAAAACTATATTTTTACCTTCTTTTAAAAATCTGTCTCTTAACTAAATTGCATCTACATAAATTACTTCCAGTTACTACATATGTCTACCTATTCTTTATTCTTTCCTTCAATTTTTAGAAATTAAGCAGTCAATACTTCAAGACTTTTCTAAAACAATTACTTGTTCCTTCTATATTTTCTTTTCTCTTCCTTCCTTTCACTGTGTATTTTTTGTTTTCTTTTTTTTCTGAGAACAAGTGAGCTCATTTTTACATCCATGTAGAACTTTGTCTTGACTCAAAATACTCTTCCAATTTCCAATTTCTCTCAGTATTTCAGTCTGAGACTTAGAAGTCCCCATTTTCACATTTGCATATGAGAGAAAAAGGAGGCAGGACAAAAGCATTTTACGTGGCATTTCTCAATTACTATAGAGATAACCATAGGGATTTTAACATAAGGATATTCCTGTTTCATATATATTAACTTAAATGCTATTCAAAGGAGAGCATTAAAAAATAATTTCTGCTATATATAATGTAATTGAAAGTAGAATTTACTAACAATGACCAGAGTGCTAGATTTGGGGAAAAATTAAACGGTACAGAAAAAACCCTTTAACTTTTTAAGGTCTGGAAAAATGTGAGCTAGAGATGATGGTGGACTATAACAAGATTCAGAACCCATCAATTGAAATCAATCTTTTTGTCATCAGAGAGTAGCATTTAAAAGCATTGTTACTGAGGACTAAGAAGAGATGCTGCTGCTGTATCTATGGATCTGGCCATGCAGTGATATTAGTTTTTTATACACCAATATCACTCCATGAGCTTCTGATAGAAAAACAATCTATATGACACACATTTCTCTCTTCCCCCTGCACATCTAATTACTACAAGCAAACATACAGATAATTAGATATTCAAATTTTAGAGGGTTGGGATTCCTTTTTAAATCAAAAAGGTATTTAAATCAGGAATCATAGCTTAAATTATTTATATATTTAACTATACAAAGTTAGATATTTAGATATCACAAAAATAAATAGATAAATATATACAAGAAAATAAATAATGGCAAGTCTGCAAACATTTTCAACACATATGAAGCTATAATAATATCCTCAAAATATAAAGTCATTAAAGATTTTAAAAGTTATGAATTACAAAATAAAATGAGTAAAGCATATGATAAGGTCATTCTCAAAATAAGAACAAATGACAAAATAAAAATACTCAACTGCTTTAGTAATCTAAGAACTTGCTAATTAAGATCATTTTTTTCCTGCTAAGTTACATGCATGCAATTAAAACTTATGATGTCATGAATATTATAAACTGTATTGATATTAACACAGGAAGATTAAAACAGGAGTTTTAAAACAATATTTTTATTATTTCTTGGTTCTTAAAAGAAAAACATATGTGAATACAAAAAAGCCTGGAAGCATATGCAACATGTTTCTTGACAAATTTAGAGAACGTAATTCCAGATTGGATGATTAGAACTGTTTTCTATTTTTTACTTATATTAATATTTTTAAATTAAAAAGTATGTGAACCAATGTACTGTAAGACCAATTTGTAAATTTAAATGAAACTAATGTACAAAAACAGGCATATGGACCAGTGAAACAGGATAGAGATTCCAGAAGCAAAATCTCAATTTTTCAACCAACTCATCTTCAACAAAACCTCCACCATCAACCTCTGTGGAGAGGAGAACCTCTTCAGTAAATGGTGCTTGGAAAACTGGCTGATCACATGAAGAAGATTGAAACAGAACCCCTACCTATCACCATACACAAAAATCAACTCCCAATGGATTAAAGACCTAAATGTCAAACCTCAAATTAAAGAATCTTAGAAAACACAGGAGACATCAAATTGGAGTAGACAACCAATTCCTGATCAAAACTCCAGATGTCCATGCCATAAGATATACGATAGACAAGTAGGATGTCATTAAACTGAAAAGCTTCTGCAAGGCAAAAGAAAACATCAAGAGAGCAAGGAGACAGCTCACAGAAGGGAAAAAATATTTGCCAATTGTATATCCGACAAAGGTCTAACATTCAAGATCTACAAGGAACTCAAACGCGTCAAAAGGAAAAAAAAGTCTCATTAAAAAGTGGGCAATTGACATGAATAGACACTTCTCAAAAGAAGATATAGGGGCAGCCAACGGATACATGAAAAAGTGTCCAGTCTCACTCATCATCAGAGAAATGCAAATCAAAACCACATTGAGATACCACCTAATCCCAATAAGAATGGCCATTATTAATAAAACAATAGATGCTGGCAAGGATGCCAAGAAAATGGAATGCTTCTACATTGCTGGTGGGACTGCAACATCTATGGTAAACAGCAGTGATTCCTAAAAGAACAAGAAATTGACCTTCCATATGACCCAGCAACCCCCCCTACTGGGATTATATCTGGAGGAACGCAAATCATTCTACAAAAAGGATACCTGCACACGTATGTTCATTACAGCACCATTCACAGTAGCAAAAATGTGGAACCAATTGTGCTGCCCATTGAAACTGGACTGGATTTAAAAAAAATGTAGTACATATATACAATGGAATATTATGCAGTCATAAAGAAAGACAAAATTGTGGACTTTGCAGCTACTTGGATGGATTTAGAGTCTATAATCTTATTGATCTGTCACAAAAACAAAGAACAGAGTACCACATGTTCTCATTCACAAGTGGACCCTGAACTTTTACTACAATACTATAAGAAAGGGATTGGCAGTAGTGGGATACTTCTGGGTGGGGATGGGAGACACAACATCAGTAAGTGTACCTGATCTCGAACCAGACAAAGTGGGAACCAAAGGGAGGCCCAAACTTTACTGGTACAATGTCTACTTGTATACTTAATCCTGAATTGTACCCCACATCTTTAAAATAAAAAGAAAAAAGAAAAAAACTTTTTTAGATGAACTCACTAATAAATAAAAGTTAGAGTAGATGCATGGGCATAAATCACCTTAACAAGAATTATCTGAGATATATTATCAAAATTGATATAGAAACCCGATGGCTTTCCAAGTTTATTTTCTTCAAATATAAAATGTAAACCACTGAAATAGCAATTGGAAGGCAACTAAAAAATACAATGCAGTGTGCTCACACAATTGAACATTTTATTACAATCAAAATGAATGAATAGACCTACATTAAAGAAAACAGATGAATATTTCATCATTTTACTGATAGAAGAAAGTAAATTACAGAGTTATATAAAACATGAATTTTATTTCTGTAAATAGGAAAAAACCCTAAAACTAAACAGTACATTTTTTAAGAACTACAATAACATGATTTTAAAAGCCAAAATATAAAAGCAAGTCATAAACTCAGAATGCAGGAGAGATTATCTCTGGCTGGGTGTTTAGCTAACTTGAGGGAAAAGCAAAGTGGATATAAATTCTTGTTAAAGTTTTCATCTTGGATGATGGATGATGAATAAGGATTATTTATTGCTGATTTTTTGCAAACAGAAATGAGGGTCACACTTAACATTAATGATGAAAATGTGTTATGAACTAGTGTATGATAAATTTAAACTTGTCCACAATTGAACCACCATTGAACTCAATTTTATTTTTTTGTGTGTGTCATTATTTTATTTTAGTTTAGTTTCAGGGCATACACATGCATGTTTGTTACATGGACATATTGTGTAGTGGTGGGGATTGGGTCTCACGTGGCCCATTCCTCAGATAGTGAACATTGTACCCCATAGATAATTTCTGAACCCTAAACCTTCTTCACCCCATCCCCATATTAGTGTCCCTGGCATCTATCGTTTCCATCTTTGTGACCATTAACTTCCACATATGAGTGAGAACATGCAGTGTTTGGTTTTCTGTTTCTGAGTCAGTTCACTTAGGATGATGATCTCTACCTTCATCTGTGTTGCTGCCAAAAACATGGTTTTATTCTTTTTTATGTCTGCATAGTATTCCATGGTGAATATATTGCACATTTTCTTCGAGTCAATTGTTGGTGGGCACTTAGGTTGGTTCCATGATTTTGCTATACTGAATAGTGCTGCAATGAACATAAGAGTACAGGTATCTTTTTATATATTGATTTATTTTCTTTTGGGTAGTTCTTTAGTAGGGGGATTTCTATGTCAAATGGCAGTTCAATTTTTAGTTGTTTGAGAAATCTCCATACTGCTTTCCATAGATGTTGAACTGGTATACAACCCCACAACAGTGGATGAACATTCCCTCTCTTCTGCAACTGCGCCAACATCTGTTCTTTGATTTTTTAATAATAGCCATTCTGACTGGTGTGACGTGATATCTCATTGTGGTTTTAATTTGCATTTTTCTGATATTAGTGATATTGAGAATTTTTTCATATGTTTGTTGACCAATTGTGTGTTTTCTTTTGAGAAGTGTCTATTCATGTCCTTTGTCCACTTTTTGATAGGGCTAACTTTTTTTATTGTTGTTGAGTTGTTTGAGTTTCTTGTAGATTCCGGATATTAGCTGTTTGTCGGAGGCATAATTTGCACATATTTCCTCCCATTCAGTAAGTTTTCTGTTCATGCTGTTGATGATTACTTTTGCTGTGCAGAAGATTTTCAGTTTAATGAAGTCCCTTTTGTCTATTTTAGTTTTTGTTGCAATTGCCTTTAGGGTCTTTGTCATGAATTCTTTAACTAAGCCAATGTCCAGAAGAGTGTTTCCTAGATTTTCTGTCATGATTTTTATAGTCTCAGTCTTACATTTAAGTCTTTGATTCATCTTGAGTTCATTTTTGTTTATCGAAAGAAATAATTCCTAGAATGAATATTCATACATTACATTACAAAATTTATATAATTATTTATTGAAGATTAGAAAAATGTTAAAGTATTTTTACCTTTTATGAAGACAATGTTATTTTTCTTATAAAACATGTTGGAAACAGAGCAGGAGGAATACAATAGATCATTGTTACTTAATCTAGGTGTATATGAAATGACTATGACAATTTGACAAATAATTTACATATTTAAGGTAATGTAAATATTTAAGGATGTAATTTGAGGATGACTAAATATAACATATATAATGAAAAAAGGCAAAGGAAGAAACTATAAATTATCATCCCACTGATTAATGAAGAGACATTTGATACAATTTATTATACATTTCAGGAAAAAATATTTTTAAACTAAAAACGAGATACTTGTATTTAAGGACAAATGTTCATATATTTGCTGATATTCCATATTCCCATGCATTTATTTCATATTCTTATTTTACAGATACATACACAAATCATATGTAGTAATTTTCCTTTAAAATTCTATATAAATGATACGTTAATTCATGATAGATTGATAAATGATGTATTTTAGGTGGGGGTGGCTAGGTTGAGGAAGAAATAAAGAAGTAGGTATAAGTTTTGTTAAGTTTTTGTCTTGTGTGATATATATGCATAGTTTTAGATGGACTGGAAATAAATATAAAACCTTGAAGATTAGTTCTAGAGTGATTGGAAAAACCACATATGTATTTCAGCAACTTATTTTTTTCCAATCAATATTATACTTATGAGAATAATTCATTCTGATAAACATTTGTTCAATATTTTTCAGAATGATATAGTACTCCACTACATAGGCAGTTCATACTCCTGGTGAACATTTAGGATACTCCCATATTGGGCTATTAAAAGTAAATTGTTATTCTTGAAAACATGTTTATTTGTGTATGTGCCTGACATATAGGTTTCTATTATGTATATCTAGGAGTACAAGTCCTGGATTATAAAATACATACATAATGAGTTATATATTGGCCTTTCCCTCCTTCTGTGTGTTGTTATAATTTACACTTGAAGTCATCACTTTCATACGTTTCTGTGGTTCTGCTTTCTTGTTAATACCTAGTACTGTGAGAAGTTTTAGCTTTTAACAATCTGATAGTGTTAAAATTGTATTTCAATATGAATTTAAAGAGCATGTAGTGATTAAGAAAAAATTAATGTATTTATCCACTGAAAAATAGAAAGTTCCCTCTAAGCTCTGCTTTAGCTTTAGATATATGGCACACATTTTGATATGTTGTATTTTTATTCAACCCCAAAATACATCTTAATTTTTATCTATTGCCCTACCACCATGATCATGCCTAATCTTTAATAAGGCATCTAATTTTTATGCAGACTTTCTCTTTAGCAGATAATTATTTAGTAGTTCATGGTTACTGCTAAATTACAAATCACTTGGTAATGATCTAGTTATCTTTCTATTATTTCTTTCTTGTTGAATTCCACTGTGGTCACATCTCATGCTCTATATGATTTCAGTCCTTTGGAATTTGTTGAAACTTGGTTTATGGCATAGCATATGATCAACATTCATGAATGTTTAATTTGTTACATGGTCTACATTGGCAAATGTTGCATATGTACTTACAAAGAATGTATATTGTACAAACGCTGTATACCTGTACATTTGTAATTTCAGCTAAGTTTGTGTTTAAAATACTTTATACCCTTACTGAAATATTTTTACTTGTTTTATTAAATGCTGAGAGTGATGTATTAACATATCCAACAATGCCACTGAACTTATCTAGTTCTCTTTTCAGCTCTGTCAACTTTAGCTTTATATAATTTGAGGCTGTGATAGTACATGCATACAATGTTAGTATTACTATGTATTGCTATGGCATTAGATCTTTTATTATTTTAAAAAAATGACTCAACTTTCAGTAATACTTGCTGCCTTGAATTTTAGCTTGCATGATATAAAAATAGCTATGCAAGCTTTGTTTATATTTTGCATGATATAATAATTTTTAGTCCTTTTTCTCCTGATTTTTCTATGAACATATTTATAAGGTATGTGTCTTGTATGTAGAATATAGTTGCATCTTAGTTTTTAAAAATATAGTCTGACAGTCTTTTATTGGGAACATTTTTATGTACATTTAATAAAATTACTGATAGAAATGTGTTTAAGCCTGAAAATTAGTTATAATTAGTTATTTGTTTTCTCTTTGTAACATCCATTTCTTGTTTCCTTATTTCTCTTTTATTGCCTCCTTTCAGATTAATTGAATTTTTTTAATTGTTGCATTTTTTTCTCTAATATTTTAATTTATACATATTTATATCATTTTTAGTGGTCATCCTAGAGATTTCAGTGTGGATTCTTGTCTTAGTAGCTACAGTATACTTAAATTAGAACATTTGTCACTTATTGAGATACATAAATATCTTACAACAGTTTAAGTCAGTTTATTCCTTTTCACCCTTTGTACTATTAGTGTCCTTGTCATTTATTCTCCATCTGCATGCTATTAATGTCCATGAGGCATTGCTGTATTTATTTTATCCTGTGAACAATTGTTTCTTTTTACTAATTTAATAAATCTTTTCTAATGCTCCTTTTTCCTTCCTGCAAGTTCATTTGACTTCAACCTAAAGCTTGCCCCTTAGTTTTTATTTTTATTTTTGTAGTAGATCTGCTAGCAACACATTAGCTCAACTTTTCTTGTTTTGAAAGATATTTTCTCTGGGGTGATGATTGAAATATAGAAGATTTTTTTTCATTCATCACTTTAAAATATTATTCCCTTGGATTTTGACTTTTTCTGAGTTTTATTGTTCCTTAGTTTTATTGTCCCTTAGTTTTATTGTTCCTTTGAAAAAAACATGTCTATTTTCTCTGACTCCTTTTATGATTTTATTTGCTTCTTTAATTCAGTTGATTGATGATTTTGTATATAGGTGTAGTGTAAATACTTTGGTTTTTAAAAAACTTTCTAAGGAGGTACTGAGCTTTTGGAACCTGTAAATTGATATTTTAAAAATCAGATAGTGGAAATATTGAGCAATTATCTTTAAAAATATTTATCTGTCTCATATACTTCTTTTTTCTGGGGTTCAATGACATTTTCTTTAAAAATATTTTTTTTTATTTTAAATACATGGGGTTCGGAGTTAGGTATACAAATGCTAACTATGCTGGTACCCTTGTTGATAAAATGTGCTCCCCCTCCCCTGGCAAATTCCCACTCTGCCAATTCCAACATCCCCCCACCACAGTTTCCCACTACTGCCCATCCTTTTCTTATAGTATTATGATAATTGTTCAAGGTCCACTTATGAGAACACATGATACTCATTTCTTTGTTTCTGTGATAGATCACTCAGTATTATAAACTCTAAATGCATCCAAGTTGCTGCAAATCTCATAATTTTGTCCTTTATGACTGCATAATATTACATCGTGTATATGTACCACATTATTTTTATTCAGTCCTCTTTCGATGGGCAGCACAGTTTGTTCCATGTTTTTGCTATCATGAACAATGCTGCAATATACATGGGTATGCAGGTATATTTTTCATAAAATGATTTGAGTTCTTCTGGGTATATTCCTAGTAGAGGGATTTTGGTGTAATATGAAAGGTGGATTTTTAGATCATTTACGAATTGCCACACTGTTTTTGACAGAGGTTGTACCTGTTTACACTCCTACCAACATGTAGAATTGTTCCCTTTTTCCTGCACCCTCTCCAGCATCTGTTGTTTTTTGAGTTATTGATGATGGCCATCTTGACTAGGGTTAGTGGTATCTCAGTGTAGGTCTAATTTGCATTTCTTTGATGACTAGTGAGGCTGAGAATTTTTTCATGTATCTGTTGGCTGCTCATATGTCTTCTTTTGAGAAGTGTCTATTCACTTTGTAATTGGACTTTTTTTTTTTTTCTTTGCAGCACATTTGAGTTCCTTGTAGATCCTAGATGATAGGCCTTTGTCAGACATGCAATGGCAAATATTTTTTCCCAGTATGTGGGCTGTCTTCCCACTCTCTTGATGGTTTCTTTGGCTTTGCAGAAGCTTGTCAGTTTAATGAGGTCCCAGTTGTCTATCTCATCTCTTATGGCATGGGCACTTGGGGTTTTGATCAGGAATTGGTTGCCAGTTCCAATTTCCATAAGGATGTCTCCTGCATTTTCTGAGGTTCTTATAGTTTGAGGTTTTACATTTAGGTCTTTGATCCATTTAGAGTTGATTTTTGTGTATAGTGATAGGTAGGGGTCTTGTTTTAATCTTCTGCATGTGTTCAACCAGTTTTCAGCACCATTTACTGAATAGGTTCTCCTCTCCCCAGTGGTTGATGGTGGAAGCTTTGTCAAAGATGAGTTGGTTGAGAAATTGAGGTTTTGCTTCTGAAATCTTTATCCTGTTCCATTGGTCTATATGACTGTTCTTGTATCAATACCAGGCTGTTTTGATTATTGTAGCTTTATAATAAAGTTTAAAGTCTGGGAGTGTGGTACCTCCCACATTGGCTTTTTTGCTGAGGTTTGTTTTGGCTATTCATGGTCGCTTATATTTCCATATGAATTCTTGTATCGTTTCCAGGTCTGAGAAGAATGCTCTGGTAATTTAATGGGTATTGTGTTAAATCTGTAGATTGCCTTGGGTAGGATGGACATCTTAACAATGTTGATTCTTTCAGTCCATGAGTATGGAATATTTTTCCATTTGTGTCATCATTGACTTCTTTGAGCAGTGTTTTATAGTTTTTGTTGTAAACGTCTTTTTCATCATTGGTTAGGAAGATGCCAAGGTATTTGATATTTTTGTGGCTATCATGAATGGAATTGTGCTTTTTATTTGGGTTTCTGGTTGTTTATTGTTGGTGTGTAGAAATGCAACTGTCTTTTGCATATTTATTTTATACCCTGCTACTTTGCCAAAGTCCTTTATCAGTGCAAGGAGGTTTTTGATAGATTCTCTTGGGCTTTCGAGGTATAGAATCATGTTGTCTGCAAAGAGGGATAACTTGACTTCCTCTTTTTCTATTTGGATACCCCTGATTGCCTTCTCTTGTCTGATTGCTCTGGCTAGGATTTCCAAAACCATGTTGAAAAAAAGGGGTGTGAGTGGGCATCCTTGTCTTGTTCCGGTTTTCAGGGGAAATGGTTCCATTATCTGTCTGTTTAGTGGTATGTTGGCTGTGGGTTTTTTGTCAATGGCTTTTACTATTTTGAGGTATGTTCCATCTATACCTAGATGTTCAAGGGTTTTTATCAAAAAGGAGTACTGGATTTTATCAAAAGCTTTTTCCACATCCAATGATATAATCATGTGGTTTTGGTTTTTACATCTGTTGATATATTTAATTATGTTTATGGTCTTGAGGATGTTGAACCAGCCCTGCATCCTGGGATTGAAGCCTGCTTGGTCATGGTAGATGATTTTTGAGATGTGTTTTTGGATCCCATTTGCTAGGATCTTGTTGAGAATTTTAGCATCTATGTTCATCAAGGATATTGGCTTGTAGTTTTCTTTCTTAGTTGGATCTTGACCTGGTTTGTGTATCAATGTGATGTAGCTTCATAAGATGATTTGGGAAGAGTCCCATCTTTCTTAATTCCCTGGAATACTTTCAACAGTATTGGTATCAGCTCATTCTTGTATGTTTTGTAGAATTCTGCTGGAAAGTCACCTGGTCCAGGGCTTTTATTTTGTAGGTAGTTTTTCTTATGACATAGTCAATTTCCAGGGTTGTTATTGGTCTATTTAGGGTCTCAATTTCTTCTTGTTTTAACCTGGGGAGGTTGTGTGTTGTCAGAAAATCCTTCATTTTATTTTAGGTTTTCAAGTTTGTTTCCATACAAGTGTACATAGTAGTCTCTGATTATCTTTTGTATTTCTTTGGGGTCAGTTGTGACTTGATCTTTTGCATTTCCGATTGTGTTTATTTGGGCTTTTTCTCTGTTATTCTGTTCAGTCTAGCTAGGTGTCCATCAATCTTGATTGTCCTTTCAAAAGACTGGCTTTTTGTTTCATTGATTTTTTGTATTATATTTTTGTCTTCTGTGTCCTGAATTTGAGCTTTTATTTTGGTGAATTAGATTTTTCTGCTGCAGTTAGGGTTTTTGTGGTCTTGCGTTTCTAGCTTCCTTAGGTGATTTTTTTAGGCTGTTAACTTGTGGTCTTTCCATTTCGTCATGTATGTTCACAGAGATATGAATTCCCCTCTTAGTACTGTTTTTATGGCATCCCAGAGGTTTTGGTAAGATGTTTCTTAGTTTTCATTTGTTTCTAGGTATCTTTTAATCTCTGTTTTGATTTCCATGTTGACCCAGGAGTTGTTTAGCATCATGCTATTTAGTGTCCTTGTCTTTGTGGGTTTTGGGGGAAGATTGTTGGTGTTTATATTTATTTTTATTCTACTGTAGTTTAAGAAGGTGCATGGTAGTATTTCAACCTTATGGAATTTGCTTATGCTTGATTTATGGCCAAGGCTGTGATCAATCCTACAGTATGTTCCATGTGGTGATGAGTAGAATGTATATTCTGTGGTTGTTGTGTGGAGTGTCCTGTAGGTCTCAATTAAGTCCATTGGTAAAGCATCACATTGAGGTTCTAGATCTCCTTGTTGATTTTTTTGTCTTGATGGTTTGCCTAGGGTTGTGAGTGGGATATTTAAGTCCCCAGATATAATAGTGTTACAGTCAATATCTTTTTTAGTTACCTAGAAGCTGCTTTATGAAAGTTGGTGCTCCTATGTTGGGTGCATATATGTTTAGGATAGATATTGCTTGTTGATGGATTAAACCTTTTATCATTATGTAGTGACCTTCTGTATGTTTTTAAATTTTTGATAGCTTAAAGGGTATTTTATCTGATATTAAGATTATGATTCCTGGCCAGGCTCAGTGGCTCAGCCTGTAATCCCAGCACTTTGGTAGGCTGATGTGATTAGATTGCCTGAGCTCACAGATTCGAGAAGAACCCGGGCAACTTGATGAGACCTCTTCTCCACAATAAATCAAAAATTAGCCTGGCATGCCAGCACACACCTGTAGTTCTGGCTACTTACTTGCAAGTCTGAGGTGGAAGTATCCTTGGAGCCCAGCAGGTCGATACTGGAGTGACCATGAGCCTGCCACTGCACTCCAGCCTGGGTGATAAGTGCAGTGGGAGTGAGATTGCAACTCAAAAAAAAAAAAAAAAAGATATTGACTCCTGCTTTCTTTTGTGTTCCATTTGCCTGAAATTTTTTTCCTATCCTCTTACTTTGAGTCTGTGAGTGTCCTTTCTGGTGAGATGAGTCTCTTGGAGACAATATATCGTAGCCTCATGATATTTTATCCATTCTGCCATCCAATGTGTTTTCAATGGTGCATTTAGTGCATTCACATTCAGACTAATTGTTGAGATGTGAGGGTTTATCCCTGTCATGCAGTTCTTTTTTTTTTTTTTTTTTTTTTTTTTTTGGAGTGACACTATGTAGCCCCCACAGGATTGAATTGGCCGCGCCCGCCCACCCCCCCCACCACCGGCTGGGCACCAACGAAAAATACACCACACACTTC
>CAUYQG010036141.1:0-19100 GCA_963574415.1 Tarsius wallacei | reverse complement strand
AATTTTTTGAGTTGGAGTCTCACTCTGTCACCCAGACTGGAGTGCAGTGGCCACTCCCAGCCACTGCAGCCTCGACCTGCTGGGCTCCGGCGATCCTTCTGCCTCCGCCTTCCAAGTAGCTGGAACTACAGGCGCGCGCTACCACGCCCAGCTAATTTTTTGATTTTATTGTAGAGATGAGGTCTTGCTTGCCCAGGCGGGTCTTGAACCCGCGGGCTCAGGCAATCCACTCACCTCAGCCTCCCAAAGGCGCAGGATTACAGGCTGAGCCACCGAGCCCGACTAAAGCTTCTTTCTTAAACAACCATAAATACACTGTATGAGTTAGAAATACATGTTTGCTATTATAAAACCACTGTATAAAGTTGATTATTACCAATATCATAATCTAGTTTGTCACAAACTGATATACTTTCTTTACTAGAGCCTCCTCACTTTCTGTCATCCTCCCCTTCATAAGAGAGAGTTAGGAGTTACTGTGTAGTCTTTTTTTCTTCTCTTTATGTGTATATGTATGTATATACCTACACAGAAACTACACAACCTTTGTATACACATTTTTAATCTTCATTCAATTAAAATCATACTAAAACTCTTGTCATATTTGATGTTTTTTTCTACATCTATCTGAGTCATCTTTTTATTTAAATATCTATGTTTATCTCATCCTTGTAAAGGCCATATTAAATTTTATTATATGGATAGAGCATAAACTATTTAAATATATCTAATGCAAATATAGATGGGTTCAATTTTTAAAATTTTTCTCACTTTTTATTTATTTATTATGATTTATAGTTAGTTTTGGCTTTTTTCAGTATGGTATGCTTTTATTACTTATAATAAGTGAGTATATCTAAGTTGATAGTTTTTTTATCCTAGTGTGTTATCTATTTTTATTACCTCCTTTTCAGTCTATAACATGGTATATAGTTTGTGTGGTCTTAATTTAGTTTTTTGTTGTTGTTGTTTATTTTTTCTATTTTTATAATTAGCTACTGGAAGTTACATGGATTTTTCCAAATAATATACTAGACTTTAATTTTTGGTATCATTTTAATTTGAGATAATATATACTTTTAATATGAAAGATGAGAATATTAGCCTATTACCATTTATTCTCACCTACCTTCTCCATATCAATGAAATTCTAATATTTTTATGTTGTGTTTCTTTTATTTCAAGGTTTGTAATATATGCATTATGTTTTTCAGCCCAGTTGTTTGTTTTTAATATTATATTCAAAAATTATTTCCTAGAATACATTTGGGTATTTTTTTCTTCCTCAGAAAGAGCCTATCTGTAGGTTGAAACACAATACTTAGTTTTTCTTTCTTCTTTGTAAAAATATTTGTTACTTTTTTCAATTTTGTCTAATTTCCTTAAATTTTTCCTCCATATGCTTGACTCTCTGTTTAGCAGCTTCTATTCTAATATTTAATTTGTCTGATTTTTATTTCTGTAAAGATATTACTTTTTTGTAACTACATTTTATGAGTTCACTTTTAATTTCCTTAGATGTCTTGTAATCTCTTCCCTGATCTCTTGCATTAACTTTTTCTTCCCTATTTCTCAACTCCTTATAAGGGATGCTGCTGCCCTTTTAGGTCATTTGGCTGCTCCAATTGTTTCAGAACACTTGCTCCATACATATACTACGCTTTCCAAGCTTAGTCAGGTCTTGTACACCTGCAGCATTTTTCGTATTCTCTATTTTGGATTGTCAGTTATTCAAAAGGAATGTAAGCATTTCATAGATCTTTTGTGCATTTATTTTTTATCTGCTTATTCGGATCACCTTTTTCAAAACTGCTTAATGTTTTCTTTTCACCATTTTACCTTTTCTCCAGCTAGTTTCTCCCAATTTATGGTTTAGGTTAAGTTAATAAAGTAAGTAGCATATATATGTATATATGTACATATATATATACACACACACACTCATGCACTGCACACACACATATATATACACATTTACATAATATATATGTATATATATTTCCTTCTTCCCTCAGTTCTATTTTTCTACAAATGTCTGGCATGAAAATATGCCTCCATGGAAATGTATCTGGTTTCTTTCATGGTTTACTTACATCTTCAGTACTTTTTGTAAAAAAAAAATCAATTATTTATTGGCTTTTTTTCTGTATCATTTCACTCTCAGAGAATTCTAAACTATGCTTAAAACATGGCAAGTTATGTGCTATCTGTATGTGTCCTTTTTATTATTTGATTAAAATTTAATAGTCCTTAATTTTTAATTGTCTAAGATTCACTAAGAATAGAATTTCCTTTCCTATTTTTTGTTAATTTTATGAGTTTCAGGAAGAAGAATGAAGTAAATACATCTTAAACAGCTAATTTTGCTATGAGTCTGGAATATTTAAATGAGAAATTAAAGAGAAGGACAATTATTGGAAAACGTGGGAAAGGAGACAAGGAAGGAAAAACTTCAACAGCATGTGCTGAGGAGATATGGATGTGGAGAAATATTGACGAAGATTTTTGGCTCTGTAAGTTATAGACACATCTATGATCATCAAGAAAAGTGTATTACTCAAGTAGTGGTGATGGACGCCAAACAGCAAGAGTTCAAGGAGTGATGAAGTGGATTAAGTGAAGGCAACATAAACATTTGTTTTTTCACAAGTTAGACTCTCACCTTGATAATTTAGAATATTCTTTGAAAAGGGAAATCTGTGTCTTGGCATAAGATATCGAGTTTATTAGTAAGCAGTTTATTAGTAGTAGGCTGTGCTTCTGCACAATTTCCTCTGCCAAAAATAAAATGTCCCCTTTTATTCACTCACCAAACTCCCATGTTTCTGTATACAGCTGGAGAAAATAAAAATGATGAGAGGAGACAGGTAATAGCATAAAAATCCAGAGCAAGTAAAGAGAAATGGCTGGGGGTGGCAGTTGGTGCAAATTGGGAGCTGAACATACCTTCCTCTCATGGCCACTGCAGCTTTGACCTGCTGGGCTCAGGCAATCCTTCTCCCTCAGCCTTCCAAGTAGCCAGAACTACAAGCAAGCGCTATCACATCCGGTTTATTTTTAAAAATTTATTTATTGTAGAGACAAGGTCTCACCAAGTTGCCCACACTGGTCTCAAACCCGCGGGTTCAGGCAATCCACTTGCCTCGGTCTCCCAAAGTGCTGGAATTACAGGCTGAGCCACCGAGCCTGGTCAAGACAAACTCATTTAAGAAGTAGTGTTACCTACTCAACATAAGGAAAACAAACATAGACCTGGAAAGGAAGACAGATGGTGGGTGCTGAAGTCTGTAGTGAGTAAAATTGAAACTGAGCTAGTGAAAAATGAAAAGATATCTGGTTAGAATTCAAAACCTCTCCATATTTAGGGTGTGTGACTATGTAGTGAAAACAATTAGCATATTTTCTTGATTTTTCTATAGCAACACCTGTGTAGAAGAAGTAGGAGATAAACCAGATTGCAATTTGTCATAGGGTTAAAATTGGCAGGACAGATGTGTTGGAAATGGTCACAGGGACAGATAATTCCAGGATGCAGTTAACAGCATTGTTGAAAGGGGTTTCTGTGTCCTTCCAAGCTGGGAGGAAAGCCAAACAATATGCAATAATAAATGAGAACATAGAGGTGTGTGAAATGATGGAGGGCTTGTTGAGTTTGAAGTTGGCTGTGGGAAAAAAAGAAATGAAAGGCATTGAAAGCTATTTTATGGATAGCATGTATATAGGTTCTGATGGTGGCACAAGGATTTGCAAAATAATTAAAAAATATTGTTACAATCTTTATAGAAATTGCAAATTATTTTGGTGGGAAAACATACATATGCATATGTACACATTTAATATATGATAATAATTATTTAAAATTAAGTGGTGGTGACTAATCAATATTCTTGATATTCACAAGCAGAGGTCTTATCAAACTAATAGGAAGTAGTGCTTGGTCTGAAACTCAGGACCATTCCATTTTAGTTACACAGATGTAGAAGGGATCCATTAGGTGTATTTTAGGAACACACTATAAACAGACACATATGAGAAGAGACTAAAACCAACAATAATGGCTATAGAAGCAAAAAAAAACTTCTTTGTGAAAAAGATATTACCCCAGTTTGTATATAAAGAAATAGAAATCTAGTGCTTGTCTTAAAATATATAGTGAGTGAGTGAATACAGCAATAAAATTAAGACTTGCTTGATGTCAAAGACATGCTCTTAACAAGCAGATTTTAATGCGTCTTCATATGAACCTGTGTGGCTAATTGAAGTGTTGCTTCCTATTGATTAGGTGGAAATGAACCATATCATTTGCTCTGCACATTTTTTTTTTTTTTTTTGAGTTGGAGTCTCACGCTGTTGCCCAGACTGGAGAGCAGTGGTCGCTCCCTGGGCTCCGGCGATCCTTCTGCCTCAGCCTTCCAAGTAGCTGGAACTACAGGTGCGCACTACCACATCCTGCTAATTTTTGATTTATTGTAGAGATGAGGTCTTGCCAAGTTGCCCAGGCGGGTCTCGAACCCCTGGGCTCAGGCAATTCACTCACCTCAGCCTCCCAAGGTACGGGATTACAGGCGGAGCCACCAAGCCCGGCTTGCTCTGCAAATTAAGGTCGCCTCTCAACCTACACTTCAGCCATCCTAGAGTTCTCTTTTATTCAAAGACATCACAGTCTCACATGTCCATGCTTTTGTACACAGACTCTTCTCCTAAAAATTTCTCTCCCCCATTTATTCACCTATCAAACTCTTTTTCAAGATCCAATTCAGACATATGATTTGAAAAGTCCTATTTTACTAATCTACATGGTTAATTATTATTTCCTCTGTGATACCACTATACTTGGGACATGTCTATAGACATCATATGAATTATATTTTATTCAAGTTAATTTTTATATATCTGTCTTTTCTTCTAGAATGAGAGTGGAGTCATAGTCTTACTAATATTTGCTTCTCCAGTGCCTCACACAGTGTCTAATGTATAAGTATGACTCAGTGAATATTTTTACAATTAAGAAATGATTAAATCAAAGTTAGGTGAGGTGAAACAGACCTACAGAAGGCAAGACAAGCAAACAAAAATGTGAATTTATTGCATAGATCAGTGATTTTCAACATGTGCTCTACAAAATCCATCTATGAAGCCATCTCAAGAGGTTTCTAAGCTTTTACCAAAGCATAGCTGCTCTTATATATTTTGCATAGTGAGTTTCTGTGTAAGATTTCATTTAAACAAAAGCTTCTATAGCTAAAAACTCTTCAGAAACCACTGCAAAGTGATAGAGCATTGCAAATTTTCCACAAAGAAATGGCAAGAAAAATGGTTTATTTAAAAAAAATGATTCAGCATATATACTTCTAGACTCTCCTTTTTATCTATATGTATGTATATGTGTGATATATGTATATATATTTCAGAAGTTCTTAGAGGTATTTCCTAGGTAAATGTTCAGACTCAAGATTGTGCTTTGATGTGAATATTACATTGCTCAGTGGGGAAGCTACTCAAATCTGTTTCGTTACTACATTTAAGTGAGTCAGAACATGTATACTAAAGGGAAGGTTGCAGTACTTCTAGTGTTTTATCTACTCGATAGCAAAACCACCAGATATTGGGAGACATTTGGATAGTTATTTTTTCCATTTTTTAGTTAAATGCTTTGGTGTTATGTAGACATTGCCTCAGTAGACATGTCATCAAGGATTAGACTCTCCATAATAGAGACGACCAATGAGACCACTTATCTCGAACACTTGGAAATGTAAATGTATTCTTGTTTAATTGTTTGGTCTTTGAACTTCACAAAGAACAGCTGGAGCTAGAATTCTGTGATTTCAATGCTAATAACTGATATTGTGAATGGGCCTATGTTTATTAAGTGGGGTATTATGTTATATGGAATTCAATAAGGCATTTGTATCTGTGCATGGACAGAATTAATAATGAATGCAAATGCTAAAACAACAAAGTATTTGGCTCTATATCTTGTCAAAAGCACTCAGTGCTGTTAGTGATGTTGGGTAATTTTATTATGGAATATCTGTCTAAATACATCCGTGTTCTTTAATTCTAAAGGCTTATTCTAATTTTAGAAAATAAAGGATTTGGAATACTTTAGCAGCTTCTAGGTAAACCTTGATTATAATTTTTTGTAAATTTTAAAATGATTCTGGTAGAAATTTTAGAATGTTTCAGAAAGCATCAAAGCTTTTTGTTTTGGAGATATTATAAATATAACTTCACATCATGCCTGAAGAAAGCAAGTATCACGTGAATCCTTAAAACTATTTTTCTGTGACTCACCATGTGACTCCATCCTGGAGATGGCAATTATTATTACCCAATTAACTCTGAAGTAGTAAGTGCAGAAGCAAGATGTAAATGACAAAATATTGAAATGAGAGCTACTTAATCTCCCAAGTGATAGAGAGAAGTGCAAGTAAAAGGAATGTGCATATATTTTAGTCATTCAACTTTCTTTTATTCATTGAACAAATATTTATTAAGTGCATACTGTGCCGACACTGTTCAAAGTCCTGATAATTCTACAGATCCAAATAAAATACAGCTTTAAATGTAAGAACACAAATGAATAGAATAGAAGAGACTGACACTTGCTGCAACCGTAGGAGAAATTCCCTTAAAATAATTCCACTTAATTGACTTGTGCGACATAAACTGATACTCTCCATTCTTACTGTGACACGTAATTGATAGATGTTCATGGTACACTGAAAGTCAAGGAAATTTAGTATGCTTTCTCTTTTTACCACCCAAAATATTTTTGAATGGTTACCAAGACAATAGACCATTTTCCCCAATCACCTTTATCCTAGTTGAACTTCCTAATTTACTTTTAAATACATATAGGCTGGGCTCGGTGGCTCAGCCTATAATCCCAGGAGTTTGGGAGGCCGAGGCGAGAGGATTGACTGAGACCAGCAGTTTGAGACCAGCCTGGGCAACTTGGTGAGACCTTGTCTACACAATAAGTCACAAAAACTAGCCAGGTGTGTTGGCACGCGTCTGTAGTTCCAGCTACTTGGAAGGCTGAGGCAGAAGGAACGCCTAAGCCCGGCAAGTTGAGGCTGCAGTGGCTGTGAGCATACCACTGCACTCCAACCTGGGTGACAAGAGTGAGACTGTGACTCAAATAAATAAATAAATAAATAAATAAATAGTGTATACCACAGAGAGATGAATGCTAATAATAATAAGTAAAACGTTTATGTGGCCACAACTAGTGTAATAAGAGTAATACTAGTACTTTACAAATCTGTTCTGCCTTTTATAATTGTATAATTTAAATTAATATTTATTAATATTTATTATTTAATCTTAAATGGCAAAATATGTAGATTTCATACCACTGGAAGGAAATCAAAATTTGAATTGTGGGAAGATTTTTGTAGAATAGATAATATAAAACTCCAACTGGTAGCTTTACACTCAACTAAAAAGCTATGACCCATTATTACAATATTGGCAAATAAAAGTACATAATATTCTATAAGATAAAATGAAATGCTTCTAATATAAATATATTACTTGCTTTCAAAGCCATTTTGATTCACTAAAAAACCACCTGATTCAAGGATGACATATATAAAAGAGCGTCAGCTTTCATTTACAGTACAATAAGGAGTTTTCAGAAGGTGTCTATGAGGACATCCTATTCAAATTTTGCTTCAGACAGGTCTTACCAGACAATCCTAGTTAAACAAGTCTTTTTCAGCTCTCTTTATTCTCTAACATTACTTTTTTTTTTTTAATGGTACTGTAACTACCAGTCACTATATTTCATTTTCATTAAGTGTCTGTTCTTTTCACACAAATATGAGTTTCAGGAGAGGGTCTTGCCTTTTTTAAGTCTTTACCTTCAGGACACAAAAGAGACACAGTTGCTGGTTAACAAGTATCTGCTGAATGTTCACTGAGAAACTCAGTGTGGCTTTACTAGGAGTTAGTGTTGGAAGAATTAATGTGGATCCAGAGGTGAGAGTTCTGAGCTATTAGTGCTGAGGCTATAGGAGAAATTAGGATCCCAATTAGGGATGGGAACGAACAATCCTCTCAGTGCGAACAGCACATTTTGAAGGCTACATATGAGAAACTAGATGGAAAAAGTTCAAGGATTTCACCATTATGCCCTGATGAATTATTAGGAGGGAGTCCTGCAAAACAGGGTGGAGAAGTATGATTTGGGACAAATAATAAGGTACTAAACTAAAAATTTTGCATTTTGCCTTATTTTATCATGTAGCCAATGAGCTATTGATATATTTCAACCATAAAAATGACATCCATTTTGATATTGTTTTCAGGTTAAAACACAACATAAGTATTCATATGGATAAATAAGTAATTGAGAAATGCACTGGAATCAGGGAGATGCCAGGCCAACATATATGCAGCTACTTATTAAGGGTTTGCTGTATTTGTGGGCCACAGGGGAGATGCTGTTTGCCGATACCAAGAACGTACATTACTACTTTACAGTGTCAAATTGAGGAGCACCATGGAAGCTTGTATCAATCACTGGGGAAAAGGAAATAAAAGTAATTTATTTTTTCCTAAATATTTAGAAGATTGTGAATTTATATTAAATAGTTATGAAGGATAAGCTGGGGGCCAGATTTTTGTGTGTTATTTTTGTTTCCATAGTGTGCTGACTGCAGAAGAAAAAATGTGCTGTTACTCTCAAGAAATTGGCTGATTTGAAAAAATTTGGCAAAAATGTTACTTAGAATGAGAATTTATATTTTAAAAAGAGACTGTTTTTTGTCCTTAAAAATGTTCCATCCTGCAGAAGGGGAGAGAAATACAGGAATAGTGGAGGATTTCGTGGGAAGTGTGAACATTCTGACTTACTACACTGCTACTCAGCCTCTTCTGCCAAATTCAAATGGAGCTACGTGAAGTCACTGTAAAACATGAAATAACTTAAAAGCAGATACTATTTGAATTACTTTAAAATAATACTGACCAAATGGGAATGGTTATACCAAGACAGGGAAAACAAATTCTTGTTTCTTTATGGTAGACATCTGGATATATTTTTCCTTCATTAGCAATTATACGTATGAATACATACAGATTTTTATATTATTTATTGTTCTGAATCTTTGTTGATGGTATCTTCTCTGCAAGTCTGTAATAATTACAGAAAAAGTGAGCACCAGAAAAGAAGAAAAATTTATTTTCAAACTCAGTTATTCAGTGATTTGTGTAATCTTAGAATCACAAGTAAATGATAACTAAGTCAACAAAAACTGAGAGCTATAGAGAAAAATAATGCCCTTAAAAGTGGTCTTGTGTAAGTTGCTATTTTCATATCCTGTGTTTTGCTTATCAGGTAGCTGAGAAAGAAAATTTAGGAATGGATAAAAATAAAACTTCTTAATTTAGAGACAAATTAAATATGAACATTTCAGTTTTACTGACTTGATAGAAATAAATATGCTTCTAGTTTTAAAGAAAAAAATAAATATTCAAACTTTGGAGGATATGTATTAAATATTACTCAAAATATTTCTACTGCAAATAAAATGCATTAAAATAGTTTAATGAAATACACAAAATTTTGTTGCATTTATATGGTTTTAAAATTGGAGATTTTAAAATATGCTCTAACTTTAGAATTTTATCCATTTGTTATCTTGTTTTACTTATTATAGCAAACCAAACTATATTTTATATGAACTTAGGGATGACTACCTTCATAGAGAGAAAAAGGGATAAAAATTATTTAAGCAGTTTCCGCCATCTCCATGTCTGACTGACAACAGAGCATTCTGATTATATGAAAATACAGGGTGATTTATCTTCATTTCACCAAATTACTGAAAGGTTCATAGTGTATGTGAAAAACAGCTTTGTTATTTCAAGTAAAGTGGAAGAAATCAGCAGATCGATATTTTGGAGTTTCTTTTCATTTTTTTGGCATGTTTCTGTTTGCAGATTTTATGCTATGGCAGGTTCTCTATTATCTTGATCTTTGGAGGAAAAAAAAGAAAATATGACTCTATTTTGCTGTATTTCATTTAACCTTTCCTCTTTGAAGAAGTCAAACGCTGATGACTTCATCCAGTACTGCTTGATGGGGTGGGGGTTGGGGGTGGTATATTGATGTAGATGAAAGGACAGTGGAATATTCAATCACGTGCCTCATTCAATGCCTATTTTATATTTAAAACTTAGGGTTTGGTTACTCTGGTTGCAGATTACCCAAATTCTTTTTGTTCCTGTTTTCTCTGGCTTCCTTTTTTAGAACCATTTTACTATTTTCATTACTATCTTTACTTGAAAAAAAATCAAACTAGATTTTGAAAATCTTTATTAATGGCTATAAGTGGGAACATGCTTGATATGGTATTATATTTAAACTACTGGATAAAGTTACTTTTGGGAAATTCATCCATTTCCACTGGTCTTAGTCAAACCCCTTCATGGATAACCCTATCCAATTGCATGATGTCAACTTCTGATTATCTGCACATAAAACTTTGAACTCAATAATTGCACTCATAAAGCATAAATAATCTTTGTGATGTATTTTCTTTTAATTTGCTTTGTTTCTTGGGTTATTTTTATTATATCTCATAATGACTCATTAGTAGGATGTTTCTAGATTGCATGGCAGAATAGATTTTTTTCTCTGAAGTTTTCCTCTGTATTACTTATGTCTGTACCTTTGATTTTGTTCTCTCTTCCACGCTAAAGAACCACATACCCAGCTTCCTTTTGGACAACTTTACTGCATGCCCAATAGGCAACTCTAACTCAATATGTCTAAAACTGAGTTTCATCTCCCCACTTGTATATTTCATATCTAACCATACAACCATTCACCCCAAATCCTCAGAAAAATTCTGAGTGGCATCTCTGATATTGCTCCCCTCTCGCTGGTATAATCAATCAACCATCTAGACTCATTGATTTTACTGCTATCTAATGCCCGACATATTATGGTTTATCAACATATCAATATCCCTTTCAAATAGTGCCTTTATTTCACGACACTATTATTTCTTATTTGAATTACTGCAAAAGCTTCTTAATTGCCAAGCTTGTTACATTTCATTCCATTCTCCACACTGTACAATATACTTGAACCCTGAGGAGGCCGATGCTTTCAAAATACAGATTTTACAGTCCTTTATCTGCTAAATTAGAGGGGAAGTATTATACTGCTAAGAATGGAGCCTGTGGACGGAAGTTGTCTAAGTTTGAACTTTAGATCCACCACTTACTAAAGTGTGCTTTGGGGCACATTACCTAACCTCTGTATTTACCAGTTTCTTTCTCCATGAATGGCATGGCTAGTGATAGTACATAAGGGTTTATTACATAGGGTTTATATGAGGAGTAAGTTATTCCATACTTGTAAAAAAATTTATTACAGTAGTTGAAGTATTATAAGTAGTCAATAACTGTTAATACTTACTAATTTTGTTGCAATTACTATCAGTATTACACCTTTCTATAAATGTGGACAATCTTGAGAATTGTTAAAATATAAATTCAGTATTGACTGCAGGCTTTTTATGATTTGACCTTTGTTTTTCTAACATTGTCTCCACTACCTTCTCACATCTTCTAACTTCTTTTCTAGTTATATTAACATACTTATACTCTATTTTTTGTTATTCAATCTATCTTTTAAAACTCTCCAAATATTAGACAAACATAATTTTAAAATATTTATTATACTGCATTATTGATTTAATTTGGTTTTAAACTTTGAACTCAAGAACTTCATTCATGAACTTCATTCATGAGGCTGTGATATAGTTTCTTTTAACGTGCTTCATGTTTGGGGGTTATTTTTATTATTTCTAATAATGACTCATAGTAAGATGTCTCCAGATTGCATGACAGAATAGATTTTTTTCTGCAAAGTTTCCCTCTACATTAATATGTAGCTAAACTAAACATTTTGCTCAGCTTTATTCATTATATCTAAACAATTATTATTTATTGACTTCTAAGATGTTATTATTGACTACCTACTACATTTTCTGTAAGTAGAGTAAACATACAATTTATTTTATTAACTAAACATTGTGAGGTAGAAAAGAGATACTATTAATACTTTGAGAGGACAAGAGATATAAAATGGAAATCTCCTGAGTGAACTTGAGCATATGATCACTTTATAATGATTATATATACTCCTTATATATATAAAGTAGAAGAGGGCAATATTTATATATATGTATTTAACTACATACATGTATATATATGCACACACATATATACATACATTCCTTACAGTAAACCCATGCCAGCTCATAAAATTTTATAGTTGAGTTTATATGTCTAAGGCTCAGACAGACTTATCGGGGGTGATATGGTTCATAAATGACAGAGTTAAGGATTGGATCTAGAGTTACTCATTGATGTCCATATTCTTTGTACCATATAGACTGCTTTAAATTACAGTTCTTCACTTAATCAACCAACTCATCCCCAACTATACTTTCCAGAAAGAAGATAATTCAAATGAATATCTAAAATGTGGAATGGTACTTATTGATAGAGAAATTTTTATTGATGTATTTTATCCTATTTTAAGTAAGAAAGGAAGTATCTTGAGAAATATGACTAACCTATCAAAATTAGCTCATCTTGCACTCTCCAAAAATTAAAAAAATTGCAGTAATCAAAGCTATGTTTAGCCATATTTTCTTGAAGTGTACCCACTTTCGTAAAAAAGTAGAGTTGAACTTTCATCTTATTTTAACTTTTATTTCATTTTTTTGCAAATGATTTATTAATGCAATTTACCATGCTCAATATTAATAGATATGTATATGCTTATGACAAATCCAAGAAATCATTTTATTCACCAGTTATTGTGGAATTATCATTTTTGTTCTTAGTCCTTTATGAAATAAATTATGTGTTAGTTTAAGAAAGAATTGTAATTTCAGTGTATATTAATCTAGGTAAGAGGCACTATGGCATCTTATAAATATTAACAGTTTATTCTGAATTTATAAGTTTTGAGTTTATTGTGATTTTTTTAAACAGCTGTGGCTTATAAATTATATATCTATTCAATCTCATGCTGAGTAATATTTTTAAAGTTTCAAAAATGAAATATGCTTTCTAGGGGCCATCTGTTTGGAGAAAATGAATACAGAGTTATTATCCTTTGGATTTTAAAACATATTGACTCATCCTTATGATTATTCATCATGACTTCAAAGAAGAAAAATTAAACTTAAATCATTTTTTATTTCTGTTGTAAAAGAGCAAAATGTAAGCAGGCAACAGCTAGAGGGAGAGAGGGCAAGATTCCTATGAAAAGTACTAATTCTTTTACCCTGTCAGAAAGGAGAATTCAATGCCTTATGCAACCAGCGATTCAATTCCTTAGGGGAGAAGAGAGATAACTGGAATCTTCCTTGTGTCAGAATAAGTGACAAAGAAAAAATGGAAGCCAGTACAAGAGCCATGTTTATGTTTGGAGAATTAAATTTACCTTTGTCTTTATGATTACAATGCAGTTCTCATCATCTGAATACACACACTTATTTTTCCCAAATCAAGCATTATTGCTGTTATGTGTTATATAGTTTAGAATAGACTCCAGCAAGATTTAAGTCATATAATGATTTAGATTTAAGTGAAGAAAGAACAAGTTTTCTAAGAGACCAAAGTAATTAACTATAAATAAAACTCTAAAATATATGCTTCTTTGTGGTTAATCTAATATAAATATCCTGTTTGCAAAGTTTGACTACACAATGTAGGCTTTATATATTTTAAGCACGAATATTTGACAAATAAGAAACACAGAATTACTTGGTGTATTCGATGAGTACATGTGTGGATTGCAACCTTGGAAAAGTTGAAAACTTTTTTTGGATGGATTAAGATTAGAAGTAAAAAAGTGGCTTAAAAATACAGACTATTGGGAAGACCAAGTGAATACTAAACAAAAGCAGGAGAGCAAGAGACAGGCTGAGAAAAGGAAAAATAAAAAATATAAGAACAGTTCTAAAAGTAAATGTAATTGATTAAATAAATTCTGCATACAAAACCTAGAATCACAAAAATGATTAACTAGAAACTGGTGGTTAATTTCCCTGGAAAGTATTCTTCACCTTATGAACCTATTAGCCCAGAGGACCTGTTCATAATGTCTTAAATGTTTTACAAAATATTACCTACTTAAACAGAGCCCTGGGACAAAGAAACCTATCACAGAAGAACTAAAGAAGCCAGAGCTAATGTAATCAGGAAAAAAAGAGAGAAAGAAAGAAAGAAGGAAAGAAAGAGAAAGAAAGAGAAAGAAAGAAAAGTAACTCTGAAACTAAATATAAGTCAGTAAAACTGTATTCTCTATTCTTAAATTTGGATTCAACTTTAAGATGTCTTCAATTGCAATGCCACTCCCCAAATCTTTTTGTAGTTCCCTATTAAATATAGCATTCTGCTACCAGCCTCAGTTTCCAAAATTGCTCAGGAATTGGCATGAGGTAGGGATGTTAAGAATTCAGAATTTTGTAGGAGAAAATATAAATCTCTTGAGAAGAATCACCACAATTAAATTGTTCTGGAAATGGGACCGTGTACACTACATTATCTAATGTTTTAGATAGAGCAAGGCATTTCATGACAAACTGGCTTGAGGAAGTACATTATTACCCCAACCCCCACAGCATGGGGGTGGTTGTGAAAACTTATGGAGGTTATATAACCCTTGATACATTTAAACCATTAAGGCCATATAGGGTATGTGGTCCTAAACCAGGTAAAGTGAGGACTGGTTGGAAGCCCAAGCTTCACCAGCATGTAGGTTGCTTATGTGCCTAATTCTGACTTGTACTTCACATCTCTATAATAAAATAAAGTAAATAATAGCAATCATAATAATAGTAATAATAAAATCTCAAAAACCAAAAAATAAACATCTTGGGCCAACTGCCAAGATGGAATTTTGTCAGAAATTAAATTGTTGGTGAAGACTCCATCTCAAAGTAGTTTTATTTTTCCTCCCCATCTTTGCTCCTTGCCTAGATACAACCTCGGCCTACCTTGCTTTCTCTCTTGCCCTCACCTTAGAAAATCACCTATGAGGCACATATTTTAATCTGTCTTTGCGTATGGTATAAAGAGTGTGGTAGCATTTCTCATTCTATCATATACTTCAAGTTGTTTCATGCTGGTGCTTCTATTTAACAATAAATATTATTAGTCATATATAACCTTCGGGTGACTCAATTTGACATATTTTGTGTTAGATGTTGGTTATGAAATGATGAATTAAAAATAGAATATAAATTAAAATGTAATTCAAAACATTTAAGTCAAAACATATGTCTAAAGCAGATAGAGATAACAAAATATTTGTAAAGGAAATGTAGAATAGAATAAAATATACTTATGTGTATATCATATGAATCAATGTAAATGAAACTATTTTGATCTTCTAGTATATCTTTAGTTATTTCAATATTCACCACTTTTTACATAAAAATAAATTATATTTAAAGTGTTTATGACATTGAACTACTAAGTCATTTTTTTCCTGGTAATTATGAGTTGATTTAGAAGTATAAATAAAGCAATTTGCAGGAGGATAATTTCTCTGTTTTGATTTGCATGAATGTAGCATTCCTTATGAAAAATAAATGAAAATAAGAACTAAGAAATATAAACATTATTTAATTTTTATTTCAAAATGTAAAATTATGCATATCTGTAGATGCCTAGAAACACAATTAAGCAATTAATCATAGCATAGACAGGCTGAGAAGTTATGAAAACATTAGCATACGGTGCAATTGTTATTTGAATTTTACATTTATGTTTTTTTCTTTTCTTCAATATAGCAAAACTGAATGACTTAAATACTTGTAAACGAGTCATTGAATCAATCAGCTGTCAGAAATGGCTTGCAATAGAAATGAATCAGAGCCGGGCTCTGTGGCTCAGCCTGTAATCCCTGGGAGGCTGAGGTGAGTGGATTGCCTAAGCCCGCGGGTTCGAGACCTGCCTGGGCAACTTGGTGAGACCTCATCTCTACAATTTAAAAAAAAAAAAAAAAATTAGCTGGGTGTGGTAGCGCGCACCTGTAGTTCCAGCTACTTGGAAGGCTGAGGCGGAAGGATCGCTCCCAGCAGGTCGGGAGCGGCCACTGCACTCCAGTCTGGGCGACGAGTGAGACTCCAACTAAAAAAAAAAAGGAAAAAAAAAGAATCAGAATGTGACCTAAAGCAAACCTGGCTAAATATCACAGTAGCCAGGAAAGCTTTTTGAAAATACAAGTACCTGGGCTTTCTCCTTGGAGATTTCAATTCAGTAAGAGGTGAGAATTCAACATTCTTAAGTAGGATCTTAATAAGTATTCCATTTCCAATATTTTTTCTGTTCTTGCTCCATCATATTTCTCTGCCTACCAGTATATTCTATATAGCTATTTCTTTAATTGAGCTCTGCTGCCATGTTCTCAAGAGTTTGCAGATTTTGTTTTTTATTTTTGTGATTAAATTTTCATGATAACATATTGTATGATTCCATTTATATAAAATGTTCAGAGTAAGCAACTTCACAGAGACAGAAAGTAAATTAGTGGTTTCCAGCGAGGGGGGAGAGGGAGAATGGAAGATACTGCTAAAGAATGTGGAATTTTTGTTCAGGGGTAATGAAAATGTCCTAGATAGATAGTGGAGAAGATCATATAACCTTACAAATATACTAAAAACCACTGATACTAGTATACTTTAAAATGGTGAATTTTATGGTATTTGAACAATGCATCTCAATTTTTAAAAGTGATAAAAGCAATTTTTATGACAACATAAAATGTGGTATTAGCATGTTCTGAATGTTTTTAAATCACTGCCAGATAACTTACTAAGACCTGTATCTGTTGGTAACATGTTGTGACACCTTATCATCAGAAGTATGAGAAATTTAAAAGGGAAGGGTCTGATGTACAAAGAATATATTTGAACAAGTGAAGGTCAAATAGGTTGCACAGTTTTTCAAGGAGAGGGAAATGGTGAGAAAAATATATATGTACAGCGCATAGGCAGAATAGGCAAACCAGACACACACTGTGCAGTCTTACTATGGAAGTCAGATTTTCATATTGTCAGCGTTGTTTGGGTTTCCACAAGGCAAAATTGTCCTTTAAATTAACCCTGTGTTTTCATTGTGATCCATGTCAACCTACTCTTTTATTTTAAAATGTGAGATCACTTCTTTTATGGAAACTTTCTTTTTTTTTTTTTTTTTTTGAGTTGGAGTCTCACTGTCGCCCGACTGGAGTGCAGTAGCCGCTCCCGGCCACCGCAGCCTCGACCTGCTGGGCTCCGGCGATCCTTCCGCCTCAGCCTTCCAAGGAGCTGGAACTACAGGCGCGCGCTACCACACCCAGCTAGTTTTTTTATTTATTGTAGAGATGAGGTCTCACCAAGTTGCCCAGGCGGGTCTCGAACCCGCGGGCTCAGGCAATCCACTTACCTCAGCCTCCCAAAGGCGCGGGATTACAGGCTGAGCCACCGAGTCCGGCTTATGGAAACTTTCATTTCTTGATTGCTGTGACAGTTTATCCCACCCTTGGAACCACCCTCCCATTCTTAGAAACCATCTTTCTCTTTTGTACCTTATTTATAATCTTTGTTTTTCTTGTCATTGATTACCTAGAAATTTTCCTAGGAATTTGATTACATCAATTTAATGGAAAGCTTCATGGGAAACAGAATGTTTAAAATGACCAATTCTAGGGGTTTCTACAAACCCTAATGCCATATAAATACATTTCTTTTTTTGAATTATTTGGAGTGAAAATTTTTATTTATGATTTTATTTTTGGTGTTAGTTAGCCTTTCATTTTTTAAAAAGAATACATATAGTGTGAAAAGGCAAGAATTGAATTAAAGGTAAGAATAGTTGTTTAATATTCTTAATAACAAGATTAACTAAGGAGTGTATTTAAGATCCCATATAAAGGAAGTCATTTTATAGATAACTGGCATAATGTCAAATGCTTGTCACATTAAAAAGCAAAAGCCTCAGCAATATGGAAAATCGGTATAATGTTACAATAATACAATTATAATAGCTAACCAGCAAGTCATCTTCCTTGTGTTCTTACTGTGTGGCAGGAGTTGTGCTAAATGTTTATATGTTTTATGCATTTGATTTTACAGAAAAACGAGGCTTACAAAATTTAAATAGCTTGATTACATTGAAACAAACAAACAACAACAACAAAACGATAGATGGCAGAACCTCGAGAATGGAACCTGGCAACACATGTACATTTCAGATAGAATAAATGTGTAGATGAACTCAAGTCATCTGTTTCAGAGCTTGTCTTCTTGCTTTGGCAGACATCACACCATATCCTCAACTGCTGTGTGGTCTATGGAAACACCTACCTGACTAATTTGGAGCCATTCTTCCTTTTCTTAGAAATCACCTGTCTCTTTTGTACCTCATTTATACTTGAAAATATGTATATATAAAATAAGTAAATATATATTTATACATATATATCATTTCTGAACAAGGCAAATTCTATTGAAGAACTCTAACATGTCTTATTCCCAAACTTGAATGAAAACATTGAATGAGTGAGAATTTAGCTATTTAAGCCCATAATAAAGAGTATGTATGATAAATATGTGATTATTTTTATAACAAATACTGAACAATTACATAATGCCCACAATTGGTATGTTAATAGAAATTAGGCATATTGACTATATTAACAAAATTATGTAAATGGCGATGAGAGATGTATTCTTTTCAACGATGCCATTGCTATAAGAATTAATCTAAGCTGGGCTCGGTGGCTCAGCCTGTAATCCCGCGCCTTTGGGAGGCTGAGGTGAGTGGATTGCCTGAGCCCGCGGGTTCGAGACCTGCCTGGGCAAGCGAGACCTCATCTCTACAATAGATCCAAAAAAAAATTAGCCAGGCGTGGTAGAGCTCGCCTGTAATTCCGGCTACTCGGAAGGCTGAGGCGGAAGGATCGCCGGAGCCCAGCAGGTCGAGGCTGCGGTGGCCGGGAGCAGCCACTGCACTCCAGTCTGGGCGACAGAGTGAGACTCCAACTCAAAACAAACAAACAAACAAACAAA
>CAUYQG010036139.1:0-59369 GCA_963574415.1 Tarsius wallacei | reverse complement strand
TTTGATTTATTGTAGAGATGAGGTCTCACTTGCCCAGGCGGGTCTCGAACCCGCGGGCTCAGGCAATCCACTCACCTCAGCCTCCCAAAGGCGCAGGATTACAGGCTGAGCCACCGAGCGCGGCTTGAGAGTATATCTTTAGTGGTAACATCTCCTGGATACTCTTGACTCATACATCTTTTTGTTCACATCTACTGTCAAATTCCCATCCTAAATTTGTGTTATCTGAAACTTTGATTGCTTTCAATATATCCCTTTTGAAACACACACACACACACGCACACACACTCTTGATCATAATGAAGTTCTAGTTGTTAAAGTCTGTAAAGCCATCTTGATTTCTTCCAGTTGTCCCTCCAGGCCCATTCTCTACTTTTCTAAACCCTGATTCGTGACATCAGACTAAACTGAATGACATATTTCAGTAATCATCTTGTAAGTGTGTAATAGCCTTTCACATTACCTCTCCTACAGTCTACTGTCATTCGCAAAGAGAGCAAATCCTGTAAAACAAATATTATATCCCTCCTACTCTAGGCCACCACCACCTGGATCCTCATTCTACACCACCAGCCCTTCAGGCTTTCTTGATACTCCTTGAATATGCTTAGTATATTCTTATCTTAGGGTCATTGCTTGCGTGAAACGTGTTTCTCTTAGAGATCCATTTTGATCCCTCCTTCACTACAATTTCACATCAGAAAAGATTTTCCTATCATATAAAAGGGCACCCTTATCCCTCTCTACTCTCACTCTCCATCCTCCCTACTCTACTTCACATTACTTCATAGTACTTACCACAGCCTGACAGAGTTGATATATCTGTAGTGTATTTATGTTTGTTGATTTGCTGTCTTTCCTTTTTAGAATCTAAGTTCTATGAGAGCAAGAACCTTGTCTATTTCTGCCAGGGATATTTCTGCTGTGTATATAAACGTGTCTGCATCATAGTCACATCCAATTAAACATGTATGGAGTGATATGAAAGAGCAAATAAATTCATTGCCAAGTGATGTAGAAACTATGTTTTGGCACCCTGAGTGATAAATGGTCAGTCTTAATCCTATTTGAGTCCCAGTCATTTTCAGCAATGAGTAAAGGAGTTCCCCAAATATAATCTCAAATAGGATCAAATGTTTGAAAGATGTTGATTGTTCTAAATGTAACTCTAAGGCTGAAACACAAACAAAATCAGAGTTGTGCAATGATTTTTCAGGAAGCTAATAATGAGGAAACAAGTTAGCTAGATAAACAAAGATGGTTATAAAAGAAACTTTACAACATCATAGTGGATTTAGGTGATGATAGCTTCTTTGAATCAGAGCATAATTATGCTATTGCTATTATAATTACTATTTTTAATTAATAAAATTGCCTTGAATAAAACAAAGATTACCTAGTGAATTTCTAAGTTCTTCATTAAAAGACAAATATGAACATATTGAATTTATGCTATGCAAGTAATAGAATATTGTGTTCTTTAGTATCTTTTCTCACAACTGCTTTGTTATCTTTTTAGTTTGGCATTTAGAACCTCTCATACATTTTATTGTATCCGTATCTCTTAAAATCCACCTCTTTGATGAAGCAATCTCAGATTTAACCTATATTTCAGCATGTATCTTATATTCAACTTTATTTTATTAAATTATTTCTTGTTATAGCCTCATAATAGAAATAGATTGTAATTTAGTTTTTTTTTTTTTGGAAGATTGCCAGCATAAGAATCATTTGGGAAAGTCAAATTTTCTTACTCATCTTGTTTGATAAAAAAAATATAAAATCTACTTAAAGCTGCTTAAATCAAATGAAAAGAAAGATTTACTGGCTCAAGTAATTGAAAAGGACAACTGATAATGATTTCAAATATGACTTGCTCTAGGAGTTCAAATAATAACTGTAGAACCTGCTATGGTTGCGTTCCTAGATTCTGCTTTCCTTCATATTGAGTTGAATCTCAGACTCCTTATGACAAGATAGTTCCAAAAATCTTTGTTCCAGGGGGAAAAATTATCTCTTTCCAGTAGCTCCTGAAAAACTGCTAGGATTAGTTCTGAATGGACATCTAATGAAAATCAGTAGCTTCTTCTCTGACCTAGTAATAACAAGTTTGTGATTAAACTAAAAAGAAACATCCATTTATAATGGGGACAAAACACAAAAGTTCCTAGACCTAACTATAACAAAAGTAGTATAAGTAGAAGTTAATTTAGCAAATCTAAATAAAGCACATAAAATAACCTTAATGATAAGAACTATTATAGAAAGGCCTCAGTACTTCCAAAATTAATACATAAATGTTATGAAGCTCAAATTATAATGTTAATGGACATTTCTGCTGAACTGCAAAAATGATTCTAGAATGGATATGAAAGAATACATCTCTAAGAATAGCCAAGAAATTTATGAATATAGAATAATAACAAGAGAAAAAAGTAGGAGGCTTCCGATACTAAGATAATTATAAAGTCACTATAACCAAAAGTATATGATATTTACACGGTTATATATGAACGTATTAGTAATATATGGTTGAGTGTCTACAGAAAGTTTCAATATATATGAAGTTTTAATCTAACTTAGTGAGAAAGAGTGGCTAATGTAATAAATAATGCTGATATGGTCGATTATTTGTGTTGAAGAAAACAGAATTAGATTTTTACTTTTTTTTTTAAAGAAAAATATCAGGAGAAAATTTAGGCTATTTGTATTAATTTGAGGTAGAGAGTATCTTTCTAAGTTTTGCAAGAACCATAAGAAAATGTTAGATGTATTTGGCTATTTTTAAATGACATATTTTGCATGAAAAAATACACCATAAGCAAAATAAAGAAACTAATTTAAGATACGTCTGTAAATTAAGGGTAGAAAATGTTTCATTTTTCTTAGAATCTAGTTATAAACGATTGTTGCATGTAAAATCTGCGGAATTCATAGGATCACATGACTGTATAAACAACAGAAAGAAAAATTTCAAACTTTATCAATCAAAGTTTTGGAAGAATTTCAGTTAAAACTTAAGTTGTTGTTACCCAGAAATACCTTTCTAATGAAACATGTCTAGAAAAGCATAACAAAGGCTCAAATTCTTTATTTTAAAAATAGGTAAATAATAAGCAAAATGGTATTTAGTTGGAAAAGATATAGAAATAAATTAGAGAAAAAGAAACACAAAGGCAATGGAAAATAATTAATAAGTTCTCAAAATGTCTCCTCTTGGATTCTCTTTTATTGTCAGAAAGACAAAAGTTTGAAAGGGTCAACAGATTTGGACTCTTGACCAAGAAGGAATTTTAGAAATGTGAACCAATAGAGAAAACATCCTGTTTCTCAGTCCCAACCACTGCAACGAAAAATAGAATGCTGAAAAATAAAAAAAAAATAAAAAGCACGCCACAAGATAAACAGATATAAGCAACCAATTTTAGACTAAAAATTGTGAACAAAATGTAGACATTGTAACAGCTGAAATGTATCGTAAAGGTAGAATTCATTCTGATCCATGGGGAAAATCCTGTAGTATCTCTACTACAAAAAAAAATTAGAAAAGAAAATATTGGCAAAACTGCTTTCTCAGGAAGCCATGGTAACTATGAGCTAAGATCAATTGTGTTTGGTGAGAGGTGGAGGAGAATGGGAGATCATTCGTTTCTGAAGAACTTCAGTGGATGAATGCACTCATCTGCCCCAGATGCATTTCATTAAGAAAGAATAGACTAGTTAACATTGCCAAAATCAAGTTCATTTAAGGTAATAGTTCAGGAATGTTTCTCATGATTTGTCTCTTTATTCATCTTTTTAGAGACAGGGTCTTGTTCTGTTTCCCAGGCTGGAGTGCAGTGGCATGATCATAGCTCACTGCAGCCCCAATCACCAGAGCTTAAAATGGTCCTCCTGCCTCAGCCTCCTGAGTAGTTGGAATTTCATGTTTCTACCATGCTCAGCTAATTTTTGTTTTTTATTTTTCAGTTTTTGTAGAGATGGAGATCTCACTATGTTGCGCAGGCTGGTCTCGAACTTCTGGCCTCAAGGGAACCTCATCTCTTCCCAGAAAAGCACTGGGGAAGGGAAATAAGCAAGTTAATTTTCTTTAAGTAGAGGGAATCATTGATAAAACTTTCTAACTAAAAAGCAAACAGCAACTCTCCATTAAGAAAAGGAATGCATTTGACTCTTATCTCAAAACCAGAGGCTAATATTGCTGCTGACTCCAAGAACAGTTTTCATACACTTGACTCCATTTCCCAATTTTCTGAAATATGTAGACTAAGAATACTGTTAAATCGAAAGATATCATCTTGTAAATCACTTTACTGTCCACAGCAATTTTAACTTTGGAAAGCCTTTGCACATAGTACTCTATGACTCACAAAGGCCCAGTGAAGTAGACTGACAATAAATACATATTTTAAGTGGGCATGAATTCTCTGGGTCCATGTTGAACAGCTTTACATTGAAGACAGCTAGCTAAGCACTGCTAAGGCAATAGGTGATGTTCTGCCTTTCAAAGGTGTTAAACTCTTTCAAATCTGGTGGATTTTTAAAGTAGCCTGTTCTCATCTACTCTGAGATGGTAAAAAACCTTTGGCAATGCTAAACAGATAAACGAAGGTCAAAATGCCAGGCAGAGTAGTAAGGGGCACACTGAAGCCCAGTGAGGACAAGTAAGTAAGGAATGTTAGGAAATAACATAAGCAAGACCAAATTGGCACAGCGGAATCAAAGAATGAAGACTCTTTAGAACAGTGACCAGCCATGCAAAGAGGTAAATTGATAGAGTGATATAAATATGCTTGTCAAACAAAGAGCGTCTACCATACCAAGGTCATTTTTTTTTTTATTTTAAAATTGTGGGGTACAATTCAGGGTTAGGTATATAAGAATTCATTGCGCAGGTACCCTTGTTGATGACATGTGTCCCCCCACTCCCCCAGGCAGATTCCCACTACCGCCAATCCCACCTCCCCACCCGCCCCCCAACCCCAGCCCCGCAGTTTCCCGCTACCATCAATTCTTTTCTTATAGTATACGATAGTAGTTCAGGGCCCATTTATGAGTAAAAACATGTGATACTCAGTACTTTGTTTCTGTGAAAGATCACTCAGTATTATAGGCTCTAAGCCCCTCCAGGTTGCTGCGAAGTTCATGATTTTGTTCTTCTTTATGGCTGCATAATCTTCCGTTGTATATATATACCACATTTCCAAGGTCATTTTTACAAAAAGACAAGATTGCAAATAAATTTTAAATACATGCTCCACTTATGTGTGTACGGAGAATAGGAGGAAATTTGAATTTTTTTGACCAGTTTTAGAAAGGACAATTAAAAATATATGTGTGTAACTATATAGACACACATTATATATGTATATGCATGTATATGGTATATATGTGTAGATATAATTGTATTCTCATTTTTGCTTCTACTTAAAGAGTTTCTGAAGTTAGGGATCATATTTTAGTCATCTTTCTTATGCCTGACACCTAAAATGTTTGGCTTAGAGTAGACCCGTGAAAACACCCCTGAACACCAAATAAAGTCTTCTTCGGGTATACAGAGTTTTTTAACCGATCAATGAATAATCCCATGCATGCAAGGCTTTATACTTACGGTTTTTGTCTTCCTTTATTCTCAGTTGTCAAATCTTGTCTTAATTTAATTAATACAAAACTTCTATAACCTGGGTTTTTAACTCAGTTTTCTAGTCTGAGAGTCTGAGGATTTACCCTCTACTAATCTTATAACAGATACTTGCCTTCCTTGAATCTTTCTTTACCCTTCGTGTGATGTGGAAAACATTTATAATCTTGAATGCAAAACTGTATTTAGAGCATAAGTCTAAACTGAAATAGGAAAAAAAAAATCATCATTTTGTCAGCATTCCATTTACAACACATTGCCATACTTACTCTTTTGCTGATAAGTATACATGTATTTTTATTTTATTGGTTGTGTTGATTTAATAAAATTGTACATGCAATATTTTATATTTGCTATTTTGAATATGCCATTTTTATGCCAATTAATGTACTTCTATAACAGCAATTACATAGCTAGAAATATTAACCATTTGCATTCATATATCCCATTTTGTTTTAAATATTTCAAACATACAGAAAACCAAAATGAATAATACATGAAAGTCTTCCATTCATTATCAAGCTCTTTGAAATAAGATATTGCACCATTGAAATCCCATGGTACCTTTCCCATCATAAATCCTTTCTCCACAGAATACTGAATTTTGTTTTTTATTATCCTTATGCAAGTGTTTATCCCCATAGAATAAACACTTGCATATATCCATACACAACATATAGCATCATTTTGCAGGTATTAAAAATATTTATGCACATAGTGTCTTGTTCCACATGTATTTCTGCAATTTACTTTTTTGCTGAATATTTTAGAGATGCATTCACGGTGATTTATGTAACACTAGTATATTTGTTTATACTACTGTAGAATATTCTATTATATGACTAAAACATAATTATGTATATTTAGCATTTTATTTATGAGCTTGTTTCCAGTTTTTTTTACTATTACAAGAAAGCTGCATAGATAATGCCATTTCTTTTGCATATGTGTGAGAATTTCTCCAGTAGAATTGCTAAATCTCAATTTCCAATAACTTTTTATATTTACATACTCAACAAGAGTGGATGCAAGTTCTTTTTTCTCCAAATACCATTATTCATATTGTTCTACTTATAAATTGTTGCCATTCTATTATGTGCTAAATAATATTTTAGTCTGCTTTAATATGGATGTCACTGATTATTATAGAAGTGGGTACATTTTCATGTCTGTTGACCCTCCATATTTTCACCTATTCATAAACTTGTCCCATTTATTGGGGGAAGGGAGTTGATGATTGTCTTTTCCTGTTAATTTGAATAAATTATTTTAAAGTTTGTATACTATTTCTCTGTTATACATATTGCAAATATATTTTTTTCACGTGTAGCTTGTTTCTGCTTTTGTTTAGTATATCTTTTGTTGAGCAAAAATTTAACATTTCAATGTAGCAAACGAATTAATCATTTTCTTATGAATTGCATTTTCGATTTCTTGTTTAAGAACTTTTTCTTTACTCTTCTAAACACTTAAAGTTTGGCTTTTCTAATTAAGGTATTTAATCTAATTGAAATTAATTTTCTAAATGGTGTAACTTTGGAATTTACTTCAATTCTAGGCTCTTCAGCCTTATTTCAACTAAAAAACAATTGTATATATTGAAATTCTGTCAAAATTTATTTTGAATTAAGGCAAACTCCTGAAACTGTTGCCATTGTGAAAACTACATAAACTTTGAATTGAGTTTGATACAGATTTTAATCCTACATTAAAGCTTTATCAGCAAAGTGATCTTGGACATATTAATCTTTTTGAGCCTCTTTTTCTACAATGAAATAGTGTAATACCTATGCCATGGCCTGTGTCAAAATTAATAATTTGATAATTGTCTGACACACAGAGGATGCTTTAAACCTCTTAGGAACTTCATCTTTGACAGTGAAAAGAAAGAGCAACAGCTTGAGAGAACTGGAACAAATAAAGATGAATGCTGTTTATCTAATTTTAGAATAACAAGATGATTAATAAAAATGAACATCCCAAGTTTTAGAAACTAAAACTGTGTATATCTGTTGAGATTATAGGACCAGACTTTCTCTCTATGAATCCAAAAGTAATCCTAGGTTAGGAAGTGAAGATTCAGTTATACCCAGGGCAATGCTCAGAAGACACACCTCTGTGGGGCTGGAAGAAGACTAGTTTGCTTCTTTGTCTTACCAACCTTGTGATATTCACAAGCTGAAATGAATAGCTCTAACAGGAATTGGTCAAAGTAGGAGTTGGGGGTCTAGCCACAGGGAAAAAAGAGAGCAGAGCAGATCCAGGATAAGGCCTAGGAACAGTCTGGGCTTAGGCAACAGGTGATAGAATTGTGTGTGTGTGTGTGTGATCCCTTGCAATAGCCTTAAATCTTCAAGCAAGTTTTCTTCAAAATTACAGCTAAGTCTCAGTCATACCATTGAAAAATGGGTAAATTCCAACACCTATCCTTGGACATAAATTGTACAGAGGGAGAGCAGAGATCCCTTCTCTTCATCAGTATGGGCAGAAGATGTGACAGATGCCACCAGACTGCAATGCTTCTGGTGAAGCCCATGGCACAATCAGTTGCTCGTGCATTTGTGCTGGCAAGGCACAAAGGTCAGAGTAGGAGAAGGTCAATGACATTTTGGAACACACCTGAGATTTTACCCTTGGAAAGTTTCCTAAATATCTAGGAAATACTTTGTAATTCTGAGGCGAGATATAGGGAGTTAATTTTTATTAAAATGTGCCATAAGAATGAAAGTTTAAAAATAATAATAATCAAGGACGTCTTTAATGAGACGTGGAGTTTATAGACTAAATGAGTGTGAGAAGACTGAACAGATTTTTAGGATGTGGAGGTTTAGGCAACAAGGTAGAAATTAAAATATGAATATAGGTGCCAGAAATGCTATCTGTATCAGACAATCTCAAGTACTTTATTTTTGCTAAAACCTTTCCTGTGTTTCCACTAGACTCGTTCACTTAATCATTGTTTCATCCCAACGTTCACTGAACATTCAATTCAACACTATAGGATGTTTATTATGTGCCTAAAATTGTGCTAGACACTGGAGCTACAATGAGAAGCAAAGCAGACTTGACCCCTGCACTCATGGAGCTTGCAGGGCAGTAGAGGAGAGCGGCATTAAAATAATCAGTGGAACTAGGTATTGGGGCATGGGATCAAAACAGCATCAAATGATCACAGCCCTTATATGATCACTGCACTGTACCCAGTGCAGTACCTTATAGAAATAAATGGCATTATAATGTCTGGAAAAGAGGAAATTGTGTTTAATATATGAACTTTAAAACATCAGAAACCCAGAAAGACTTTTATTAAGAGCCATTGAAATGAACATTTTGGAATGTGGTCATCTCACTTTATTGGAAAATGCATTCACACATCATGCTTCAGAACACAGGGGTAACGGAAAAAGGCAACACTATTGTATGTGCGTATGTAGGGTTTACTCTTTGTGAGGCATGAAGGTATATTGAATTGAGATAAACTATTCACTGTAAATAACTTGAAGGATAAAAACCTATACATGTTAATGATTTTTATTTATTTTGACTCTTAACATTGTATATGATAAGAATCAATTGCTTGCATACTGCATTTTTTATTCATCTAAAGAAAAAGCCAATAGAGGTATTCCTTTCAGGGAATTTTTTTAAAAGCTTATTTAGCCATAAAAACAACTCCTTTCAGCTATTTCTAATCTAAGGTGTATGTAGCGTAGTGCTTTTTGTGTTTGTGTGTTTGTTTAAAGTATGCCCCTTGAATTTTGTGGAAAAATCCTATTTGAATCTGAAATGTCAAACTATGTATCCACACATCTGGAGCCCTGGAATCATCTGCAAATCAGGACAGATTTCACAGTCCAATTAATAATTATGTAGATAGTAAAGTCTCCAAAGACCCCTTCTGCTTCTCTTAAAAATCGTTCTGATTTCTTCTCATGTTATGTGGGTTGATATTGCATTTGAATTATAGGTTTAACTGAAAATAAATTAGATAATTTTAATGTGGGGAAAGGCCCTGATCTTTTTAAAGTTGGGTGCAAGTTTTTTTCTTTGAAAAACACTTGAGACCAAGTAAATCCTGTGCCCACTTGCATCCTAGAGTAGATAATGTTTGCAGACTGCTCTTTGTCTTTATGATGTTACCAAGAACCCCCAAAAGCTGTAGCTCCAAGGAGGGAAGGGAGATGGGAGATATATATATATATGCTTATGTGTAGCAGGATATTTTATTCCTATAACTCTGTCTTTACACATATTGACCTTAAGAACATCCATCGGCCAGGCTCGGTGGTTCAGCCTGTAATCCCAGCACTTTGGGAGGCCAAGGTGAGTGGATTACCTGAGCCTGCAGGTTCGAGACCAACCCGGGCAACTTGGCGAGACCTCATCTCTACAATAGATCAAAAATTAGCCAGACATGGTAGCATGCGTCTGTAGTTCCAGCTACTTGGAAGGCTGAGGCAGAAGGATCACCTGAGCCCAGCAGATCAATGCTGGGGTGGCTGTGAGCAAGCCACTGCACTCCAGCCCAGGCAGTGGAGTGAGACTCCAACTCAAAAAAAAAAAAATCACTCATCTTGGGTTATTAACTGATGCATATTTTCATGTATTATCACTCACTCTATATCATAATGAAGTCTGTGTATAGTTTTCAGATGATTATTTAAAGTATTTACATTAATACTTAAGTTTTCAACATAATATTGTGGTACACTGTGTTGTTTCTGATTATATTTCATTAAATAAACTGTTACCCTGGATAAGTGAAAATACATATTTAAAATTAACTTATCTTTATATATTAAATGACAAAGAAAAACTATACTTATTTTGCCCTTACTCTTTCTTTTCCCAGTTTTATTCTTATCCTTGTTTCTAAAAATATATAAAATGCAAATATGATGCCTATAGTCCCAGCTACTCAGGAGGCTGAGGCAGAAGTATCACCTGAGTCCTGGAGGTCAGGGCTGCGGTGAACTAAGATCACACCACTGCATTCCGGCCTGAGCTACAGAGTGAGACCTTGATTCAAGAAACAAAAAAAAATTCAAATATGGATTATAAAAAAGGCCCAATAGTACACCATTTAATTATGCCTTAGGAGTACAGTAAGAGTGCAAATTAGCATTTTACAATACAAAGTATAATAAGTTTTGCTTATTAAAAAAGGCAGAAAAATACAATTTTTTAAAAGAAAATATCAAACAGATACCAAGATTTCTGTAGTGTTCTAGTCATCTCCATTATTGTTGAATACACAGAAAATTTAAGTTTCTTATGGAAAAAATACAAGAGCAGATTCATTTTGATGCAGTCATGGAAATAATATAAATCATTTCAAAAGCTCTTACAGAGCACAAGCAATTCAATTTGTTTATTCTTAAAGAAAATGCTGAATTTATTTATATTCAGAAAAAAGACTAAGTCCTGACTAGTTCTCAATGTCTCTGGATGGTAAACTTCTCTGCTTCCATTGCCACATCCTGACCAAGACAATCATTATCTAGAGCAGGGGTCCCCAACGCCGCAGATGGGTACTAATCGGTGGCCTGTTAGGAATCCCAGTCGCACAGCAGGACGTGAACGGCGGGCCAGTAAGCTCTGGGCTTTAGTCAGATCAGTGGAGGCACTAGATTCTTATAGAGGCCTAAACCCTATCGTAAACTATGCATGAGAGGGATCTAGGTTGCCCACTCCTTATGAGAATCTAATGCCTGATGATCCCCTCCCTCCCTCACTGTCCATGGAAAAACTGTTTTCCATGAAATTGTTCAAAAAGGCTGGGGACCTCTGTCCTAGAGAGCCACACCTCCCTAACTGCCCTCCCAGTTGAATTAGACCCCAGATATATTCTTACTTCCTGGCAGGGATTCCACTTCCTTTACAATGCAACTCCACCTTAAAACTTGAATCTGAAATACTACTTCCTTCACTGTCCAAGTTCACTTACGTGCCTTAGTTCATAAACATATTCAAGAACGTATTAGAAGCACATATTTAGTGCTGGGTATCACATTTTAAAATATGTTGTTAAAAAAGCAGCACCTACTTTTTTTCTCATCACTTACTATTAAGGGGTGAATTGTGTCCCCTCCCCCAAAAAAGTATATGTTGACATTCCAACTTCCAGTACTTCAGAATGTGATTATATCTGGAGATAAATTCTTCAAAAGGAATGATTAAGTTAAAATAAGACCCTTCAGGTGGGGCCTTAATGCAGTAGAACTGTTCTTATTTGAACAGGGAGAGACACCAGGGATATTTGCACACAGAGAAAAGGCTTTGTGAGGACACAGTCAGAAGGCAGACAGATGCAAGCCAAGGAGACAGGTTTCAAGAGAAACCAACCCAGCTGGCACCTTGATCTTGAATTTCCAGCCTCCAGAATTGTGAGAAAATAAATTTCTGCTGTTGAAGTTACCCAGCCTCTGGTATTTTTTTTATCATGGCAGTTCTAGCAAACTAATGCACGTGTATATTCAGTGTGTACTGAAAGAACTCGATAATATTGTAAAAACACCCAAATGCCCTGAAATTAAATTTTTAATGCAGAAAATATATGAGTTGATACTAAATTGGACTTCGAGGACCCCCCCATCGCCTTTTCTCTACCTCTTTAAATCTAGCCCACCTCACCGCTTGCCCCCGTGCAATGTTCTCTGCTGTTCTAGGCCTCCCTAGCTCCTTTCTCTGGCCCTCCTGAGCACTTATGTCCTGGGTCACTAAAAATAAATATGTCAGAATCTTGTTCTTATGCTGAACCCTATATTTAAAGCAAAGAAGAGTATATCTGTCTTTTTGAAGGTGGCTAAGAGGAAGCCTGCTTGCTCAATCTGTCATTCTCTTTCCCTCCCTTTCATGCCCATGTTGATACCCTGGGCACCACTCTGTGGTAGCTGGATTTAAACCCTTGAATTACCTCACACTTCATTATAGCTTAAAATAGCTTCACAAGACAATACATTTCATGTTAGAACGGGGCTACACCATACACTTTAAAAAGTATATCACAGAGTTGAATTAACAGCATAGCTCAGCGGTGCGATTTTGACCTTGTTTGTTAAACTTGAATCACCTAACTTTTCTGAATTAAGTAAGAAGTCCTCCACTCAGTCTGAGAATCTAAGCAGATGAACTACTCGAGGAGCGGAGCTTTGCCTGAAGGTGGTATGGTCTGGGCTTCATGGTTAACCCGTACGTGGGCGTCAGGTCGAGCTCCACTCTGGGGCGTTTTTGCAGCTTGAGTTGTTGCAGGACGGTGGTGAGGAAGATGAATATCTCATTGCGAGCAACGTCTTCTCCCAGACACTTCCGGATTCCCATTCCAAATATCAAAACTTTCTCAACGAGACTTTTATTCAGTTCTCTGTTTTCATTTAGAAATCTCTCAGGTCTAAATAAATTGGGATTATCCCAAATAGTTCTGCATAAAATAGACCAAAAAAATAACATTTTTGCTATTGTTACCAACTTTTTCACAGTAATTTTGTTTTGCATAAAATATTTTAAGTTTAATGTATAATTTATAAAGAACATCCAAAACTTAAACATTATATATAATTAATAATATATATTTATATATGAAGAAGGTATATACAATATCTAAAGTATATAAACACCTATATATATAAAATTTGGAGACATGATTACCTACATTTAGAACTAACATTTGTATCTGCATAATTGTTATGGATACATATGTTAGTTTGCTCTTTAATATTTGGCATATTTAGTTATTATAAAGGTTGAGTTCAATCATTCTTAATTTTCACTAAAATGACTTCTGTTTCACCAAATAGTGAATAATTAAAATTTTATTTTGATTTTCAATTGTTTTTAATGAAGAGTTCCACAAAATTGTCATTAAAATATTCCAGCATTGTGACATAAGTAATATCTAACCTCTTTTGCTTCAAGCAAAATGAATGAGAAAGATGAAACTGAGCCACATCTCTTACTCTCATATAAATATGTTAGGAAATGGCCTTTGTACAACATCAAAGAGAAGCCAGGTCTTCAGAAAGCACCTCTGATTGAGGGGTTGCCCACCATTCCCAAATCACTGTGCATCAAGCTTTTTCTTCCACCTCCATCTTTTGTTATGGAGACCATATTTGGCGTGTCTATGACAACTAATGCAAGCATGTCTTCTAATATCTCCTAAGCCATACATCAGGGACCCACTTGCCTTCACAAACAATTGGGCCTCTTTATATGTAGATGTCATGCTCTCTCAAAAGGAAAAATTTCATTGCTGTTTCTCCAAGAGGTCACAGACCTAGAGAACTAGGTTCTCTACATAGTCCTTCAATACTTGTTTTAATCTCATAATCTTTTAAAATTAATTCATTATTACTAACATGTAAAAATCAGATTTCACATGAGAATCCAAACTTACTATTTTTTTTCAAAGAGAAAAGTCAAAGTAGAAAATCTGCATTTCCAATTTTGTTTTGTAACTGTGAGAGCTGTCAACACTGGATCAATATCTTGCTTGCCAACAGTTTACTGGGTTGAGTTAGATGCAGCAGATGACTCAACCCCCATGCTTTACCAAGTGCAATTCACTCACTTCTGGCATTTTCCATTGCTCAGTGGGTGCTTGCGTTTGTGACCTCTGTTTTAGATTATATGTGAACAATTTCCCCATAACATCATCTTGAATTACGTACTCACTTAACTTAAACAATTTCCTCCACCAACAGATTGCTTTAGTAGCACCTGTGTGAATTCTGTTTGTTTGAACGTTACTCAATATGCAATATGATCACAAGTTCTTAGGCTACTAGAATACTTAGGGTATACTAAGTGAGAATAAATATTATTAAATATACATGGACCTTATTACTTTATTTCTTCTTATAGAGTTTTGCAAAATGCTTAGTTTTTATTCAATATGATCAGCAGGTGTAGAGAATGAAAGGGTTAATCTCTGCAACAATACATTTTGAGGTAGGGCAGACTGTGCTGTGTCTTCCACCATTTTGCTGTTTGCAGAGATTGTGAAGGTGCCATTAGATACAGAGGATAAGCACTCTCCTCCCTAAAAGCCTGAAGTATGAGACATCAGTCAGATGAGATCTCGGGTGAAGATAAAAGATGCTTTTCATACATGTTATACAGCCTGCTGAATACATAAGAATGCAGTCTCTACCAGTTTACTGGGGATTTCCAACCCTGATCCTCTATCCCAGCACCTGTATCACTGCCTGGCACATAATTGGCACATAATAAATACTTCTTGAATAAAATAAAGTTAGAAGCTCACCCATATCTGTATAACATGTATGAAAAGCATGTTCATCTTTTCCAACCCTGGTTTTCATTACATAGAATTTACACATTTGGATTTGAGTCCTGCCTCTGCTGCCCTCTGAACATGTGACCTCAGACAACATTTTTAAGCTGGCTGAGAGTTTCTTCATCTGTAAACCAGTATAATGGAGAGCATAATAACCCACAGCATAGTGTTAATGAGTCTCAGAGGAGATGCTTCAAGATTTTGTGCCTGGCACAGAGTAGGAGTATATACATTTTAGCTATAATCAGTTTATTCTCATCACTACCACTGTCATTATCCTCCCTATCACTGCATGAACTACCTCCATCTCAGCCCTCCTTTTATAGATGATATGGGTGAGCTTCTAACTTTATTTTATTCAAGAAGTATTTATTATGTGCCAATTATGTGCCAGGCAGTGATACAGGTGCTGGGATAGAGGAAAAAGTAAACAAAAATATTTTTTAAAATTCCCTGCTTGGTGGCTTCCACTTCCGTGAGGGATTTCAGACTGCATTTTAATATCAACTAGCCATAACAATGGGAAAGCTGAGCCCATGTCTTTGGTCCACACCTCCCCTAATGAGTCCACTTTTGATATCAGATTCGCCCTGAATTGGATTTTTCCTGAATCTATATTAAGGTATCACCCTTCCCATTATAGACAAGAAGAAAAAACTGAACTTCTTTTCAACTTCTTTCAAGAGAAACACGAGTGAATTTTGATTAAGAAAGATGTAAATATTTGCCAGATTAACAAATAGTAAACAAACAACCAAGCAAACACATTTTAATCCCAAGATTAATTTTGGTGACTTACTCATCATGGTTTACTTGATACATGTTAATAAAGGTGCACGTTTTCCTGGGAATGAAGTAGCCTTTCAGGGTAGTATCTGCTGTAGTACTAGAAAAGCAAAATACAGCATTATAGCACATCCTGTAAATTCAAATACCCCATCTCTAAACTGCCTCCCACAACTCACAGACTATTTTTATTTAGTTTTTGTACTTTAATAATATCTTCATAAATCTTCATTCTTTCACTAATTAATTCCCACCTCCTGTCAAATTGGTCATTTGCTATTTTTCTTGTATGTGTCAAATATATTGCGGACTCAATATATTCAAGGCATTTCTAAGAGCTAAAAACCTCAGTATAAAATTATCTCAATGTTTCTATAACAGAGTTGGCCATAGTAGGCTGATCAAATTACATCAGGAAAATAAGGAAGTTACTAAGTACTTTCTGTGTACTTCATGTGTTTGTGTCGTTATTAATATATATTTTTTCTAGTTTCATACTCAAACTCCTTTCTGAAGACTATTTGCCTTTCCCCTTTATATCTCCATAATTATGCATGGATTTTATTAAGTTATTTTATGTTTCCAAGTGACACTCCCTACCTCACTAAAATATCCTCACCCTCACTTCACCCCAAGAGAAGCTAGTAACAATTCAGTTTCATGACTTCGAAAGAAGCTGTCTTAGCCAGTTCTGGCTTCTCTCTTCATTAGTCAACCTGTAATGAAGATATATCTCATCTACAATCACCAAGGCTAAACTTAGAGGGGCAGATTTTGTCCTTCCAGGGGAGACCTGAAGTTGTCCAACCTAGCCAGACACTAAGTGGAGAAGTATGCCTAATTCAGGTGAGAAGTATTAGTAGATTCACACCATCTAGCTCTAAGCCACATTGTGCAAACTAGCTGTGATCATTAAAAAAACAAATAATCTAATCACGATCTAATCTATGTCTACTTTAAAGCTGGTACTGAGTTTTGACAAATAATATTGATATTGTTTATTGAGTTCCCTAAAAACTCAGCAGGGGGAAGGCCAAACAAGTGACAGACCTACTTTTGGAAGGATACATAGCCACCTGTCTGTGTCAACACATTCCTGTCCACACCCACTCTGTGGATTCAGCTACTCAGATTCTACTCATATAAGAAATCATATGCTCTTATTTTATGAAAATCTGGTATGTAGAATTTTATTTCACTAATATTGAAATATAAAAGTGAATTATAGGGTTTTTCTCTCTACCTACATATTCTGGAAATTTTGTATACAAAGGTAGGTGACTTTCCACACAATTTTTAATAAATATGTATATAATAACTATTTATGAGGATACTGTTGGTCTTTCCTGTGTATTTGTGTGTGTATGCATGTATATGTACATATGTTATATTTAATAGCAAACTTTCGCTGCTTTTACTTGAGATTATTTCATTAAGATTGTTTTAATTCACTTTATTTTAACATATGTTGTCCTTTTAAGTCTAGTTTTCTTTTCAATGAAAAACAATCAACTTCCAGGTGAAGTAGAAAAGATCAGTCTCAAAAAAAGTAAGATGACTTTTTTTGCATGCAAAAAAATTCTTAGTTTGTATCACACTGCTCTCATTGGCCGATGCATTTTCTTTTTAATTTTACATTTTAATTTACTTCTATTTTTAATAATACAATGAATACTTATGTGCTAATATATACTTATCCATAGCTATTAGATCCTCAGATAAATTTTCAGGGTCCTAAAATAGTTGATCACTTTCCTTCCAAATCATGCCCATAAAATTGGCAGAGCCTCTGTTCCTGAGTACTAAGCAGAGGTGTAGATCATGCTCTTTTATGAAACACCCAAAGCCCCTTATAAAAGTAATTGGGGCAGAAGAGTTGCTTCTTTAAATAGAGGGGGAAAAAAAACTCAAGTTAAAGACAAGATTTGCTTCAACTGAAAGAGAATCTGACACAGCAGCTGGAAGAAAGGGAATCACTGTGGAAAATAGGCATCATGTGTGAATAATGGGAGTAAATTAGAGGGGCAAAACACAGGGAATTATGTCACTCCCTGCCTGGCCTTGACTCTGTTCAGCTGGTGGTCTGGTCCTTTGGGGCACGCTATTGTGCCAATTAGTGAATGATTAGTCAGTTTCTAGTGAAGAGAGATATTCCCAGTCCTTTGCTATTTAAAGGGAGGGGAGAGAAAGCATTGAGAATTCCTTTAAAAAAAATCTAATTGCAAGAAATAAACAGACCTAACTATTAGAACTTTGGTTCTTCACACACATGTTTAATGAAGCCTATCTACCTAAACTACGCTGGCACTCATTTGTGTGCAGGAGATTCTGACATAAGGTTCAGTAAATTTATAAGCCATTACAAATGAACAATCTATTTGTAAAGAGCCCTCTTAAAAATTGGGCAAAAGACATGAATAGACACTTCTCAAAAGAAGACATATGGGGAGCCAACAGACACATGAAAAGGTTCTCAGCCTCACTAATCATTAGAGAAATGCAAATCAAAACCACATTGAGATAGCACCTAACCCCAGTAAGAATAGCCATCATTAATAAAACAAACAACAGATGCTGGCGAAGATGCAGAGAAAAAAAGAACGCTTCTACACTGCTGGTGGGAATGCAAGTAGGGCAACCTCTTTGGAAGACAGTGTGGTGATTTCTGAAAGAACTAGAAATTGACCTTCCATATGATCCAGCAAATCCCCTATTGGGAATATACCCGGAGGAATTCAAATCATTCTACAAAAAAGATACCTGCACACATATGCTTGTTGCAGCTCTGTTCACAATAGCAAAAATATGGAACCAACCATGTTGCCCATCGAAGCTGGACTGGATTAAAAAAATGTGGTACATAAACACTATGGAATATCATGCAACCATAAAGGACAAACATATGGACTTCGCAGCAAATTGGATAGAGGTAGAGTCTATCATACTCAGCAATCTATCACATAAACAAAGAACAGAGTACCATATGTTCTCACTCATAAGTGAACCTTGAACAATTATAATACTGTAAGAAATCTATTGGCAGTTGTGGGAAACTGTCAGGGGAGGGAGGGTGGGATTGGCATTTGAGGGAAACTGCTAGGGGAGGGAGGGGCACACTTCATCAAGGGTACGGGCATAATCAACATTTGTATACCTAACCCTGAATTGTACCCCACATCTTTATAATTTTAAAAAAAGATCATATCATCAGCATACGGAAATAGTTTGATTTCTTCTTTTCCAATATTTATACCTTTATTTCTTTTTCTTGCCTGATTGCTTGACTAGGTCTTCCAGTACTAATAAGAATGGTGAACGTGGGCCAGATGCAGTGGTTCACGCCTATAATTCTAGCACTTTGGGAGGCTGAGATGATGCCTGAGCCCTTGGGTTCAAGACCAGTCTGGGCAACTTGGCAAGACCTCATCTCTACACTAAATCAAAAAATTAGCCAGGCGTGGTGGTGTGTGCCTGTACTTCCAGCTATTTGGAAGGCTGAGGTGGAAGGATCACCTGAGCCCAGCAGGTCAAGGCTGCGGTGGCTGTTGAGTGTGCCACTGCAGCATGCCACTGCACTCCAGCCTGGGCTAGATTGAGACTCCAACTCAAAAACAAGAAACAAAAAACAAAAACAAAAAGAATGGTAAAAGTGGGCATCCTTGCCTTGTTCCGGTTCTGAGGGGGAATGTATTTAATTTTTCTCCATTCAGGAGGATATTGGTTGTGGATGTGTCATATATGACTTTTATTATTTTGAAAAATTTTCCTTCTATGCCTATTTTGTTGAGGGTTTTTTTTTTTTTTTCCCATGAAGGGATGTTGGATTTTATCAAATGCTTTTTATGTGTCTACTGAAATGATTATGATTTTTTGTTTTTTAATTCTGTTTATTTTGTGGATATTTATTGACTTTAGTATGTTGAACAAGATTTGAATTCTTGGGATAAAACTCACTCGATCATGGAGGATTAATTTCTTAATGTGCTATTAAATTCAGTTTAATAGTAGTTTTTGAGGATTTTTGTGTCCATGTTCATCAGAGATATTGGTCTGTAGTTTTCTTTTTATGTTGTGTCTTTTCCTAGATTTGTATTAGAACAATACTGGCTTCGTAGAATGAGTTAGGGAGAACTCTCTCCTTTTCAATGTTATGGGAATAACTTCAGAAAAATTGGTACCAGTTATTTGAAAGTCTGATAGAATTCGCTGAGTCCATCAAATCCTGGACTTCTTTTCGTTGGGAGACTTTTAATTACTGATTCAATCTCACTACTTGTTATTTGTCTGTTTAGGATTTCTATTTCTTCCTGATTCAAGGTTGGGGGAGTTGAATGTTTTCAAGAATTTATCAATTTTTTTCTAGATTGTCCAGTTTGTTTGCATAGAACTGTTCATAATAATCTTGGATGACCTTTTGTAATTCTGTGGTACCAGATGTAATGTCTCCATCTTCATTTTTGACTAAACTAATTTGGATCTTTGCTCTTCATTTCTTAATCTAGCTAGTGGTCTTGTTTATCTCTTTGAATAACCAACTTTTTGTTTCATTGATCCTTTGTATTGTTTTTCTGGTTTCAATCATTTAATTCTGCTGTGATCTTCATTATTTATGCTGCTAGTTTTGAGTTTGGTTTATTCATATATTTCTTGCTCCTTGAAGTGAGATGTTAGGTGGTAATGGCATTTGATTTACAAATTATTATTTCTAACATAAAGAAAACTTTTGCCAACATAATGGAATATCTCAACTACAAAACTTAGAATTATTGCTGGGTGTGGTGGCTCACGCCTGTAATCCCAGCACTTTGGGAGGCTGAGGCCAGAGGATGGCCTGAGCCCATGGGTTTGAGACTAGCCTGGGCAACATGGTGATACCTCGTCTCTACAATAAATCAAAAAATTAGCTGGGTGTGGTGGTGCATGCCTGTAGTTCCAGTTACTTAGAAGGCTGAGGTGGAAGGATCACTTGAGCCCAGCAGGTCGAGGCTGCAGTGGCTGTGAGTGTGCCACTGCACTCCACCCTAGGAGACAGAGACTCTGACTCAAAAAACAAAAAACAAAAAAACACCTTATTACAGAATGACTCACTCTTCACATTTTATAGAGGTAACAAGTTCAAGTAAGTCTGCATGCAGCAAAGCCCCGAATAACCCACATATCTGACTCCCGATTCAGGGTCATGATCAGAGTTTCTCATCTGAATAATTATAGTAACTCCCCTATATATGAACCTTCAAGTTACAAACTTTAACAATGCACATCTGCATTACATTTTTCTGCACCAAGTGCCAGTATAGTCCATTATATATATACAGTGCTACATAGAAGATTGTGTTAGTTGGGTACCTAGGCTAACTTTGTTGGGATTTAAATTGGTCTTACTAACTTAACTCTCTCAGAATGGAACTTGTTTGTATGTTGGGACTTCCTATATACTTAAAATAGTAATCTTGGGGGTGGAGGGAGGAATAATGAGGTCCTTAAAAACATTTATATTCCACTACAATGCATCTGGTTCCAGTATCCATACAGCAACTTTAACTGGAAATCAAGAAACTCTATTTAGAACATCCCATTCTAAGGGTCAGATCTATGAAAATAATCTCATTTAGGATCATGTTGCTGGTGGTCTGAGCACAGATGTAGTTGAGGCAGACCCAGCCATGATGTGCGCCAACTCAGGTAAATAGAAGGGACAGCAACTAGAACTTAGGGACTGGCTTGCCTAAGAGGCTAGGCTGGGCAGGGCATATTCAGCAGTTTGCCCTAATAATGGTAGGACTGGTAGTGGTTCCTGAATTTCCATAAGGGGAGTGCCTAGGAATGCCAGTCTGGTTAGATGTGGAACTGAAGAATTCGGTTTGCAGCTATAATGTCACATTAAGCACACCCTGACTGGAGCCTATAGAGATCATGGGGCTTAAAGACGACTTCTCAGCAAATCCTTGGTTGTGTCAATGGGTGGTACAAACATGGACTTAGTCACTACCTATACCCACAGCAGACCCCCACGTGATTGAGTGGATCATGGCAGCAGTGATATCTAAGTCAGCTGGGACTTAGCAGCCTTTAGGATCCAACTATAGTTGGGGCCTTAGGGCCCAGATCCTGGCCCTTGTAAGGCTTGTGAAGGAAGAGCCAGCATAGCAGGACCTATCCAAGAAAACTGGGTCTCAGAGATGCTCCATCCTCAGCTACAGGAACAAGCAGACTGAGCCAAAACTTATTTGTAAACCCAATTGCATCAGCAAGGGCTGGGCAAATGGGTGCCTGAGACTTATCAACAAGATCAGTTCCAGGCCTCACTCACTTGGGAAAGCTACAAGAAATGTAGGCTCTGGAGTCAAACATCTAACTTCCAAATCCAGCTTCTGGTGCACAGACCATTGCTATTCAATCTCTTTGCATTATTCTTATTTGTAAAACAGGAAGAAGAACTAAGAGTTCTTTACACAGTTCTTGTAATGGAATAAAATAACACAAAGGATCAGGTACATAGCCTGATACTCCTAGCTTCCTTTCTGTTCTTAGAAAACCACTGACCTTGGAATGAGTTAGGCCTGATGAGCTCAGCGCCTGGAACTGATCAAGATGAATGCCATGGCCAGGTAAGCTGGTTGATGCACATGCTCACTCTGTGCCCACACTGTGAAGGTACCTGCCAATCTTCCCTCTCATTTCTACTATAGCCCAGGAGAATAATATGCCAAAGACAGCAGGATTAGAGAACATTCTTCATTCAATAGGAAATCCTGAATTATAAAGACAACGGTTTTGATGGCTTTAAATAACAATGCCAGCAGGCTCAGCCTGTAATCCCAGCGCTTTGGGAGCGCATTGGTTTGAGATCCGCCCTGGCAACTTGGTGAGACCTGTCTCTACAATTAGCTGGGTGTGGTAGCGTGCACCTGTAGTTCCAGCTACTTGGAAGGCTGAGGCGGAAGGATTGCTGGAGCCAAGCAGGTCGAGGCTGCGGTGGCCGAGAGTGGGCCACTGCACTCCGGTCTGGGTGACAGAGTGAGACTTCAACTCAAAAAAAATTCAATAAATAAATAGCAATGCCTCTGAAGCCAAGAAGAGATTGCAAAGACCACAAAAAATATAGAAACAGAAGCAGGGAAAGAAGATTGTTTTCTATGAACTGATATCAAATCATCTCAGTAGGAAAAACTATTAATGGTTTACTCTTTCAAGGATGTTTCCAATTCTATTGCAGTTAGCAAATCCTAGAAACAAACCAAGAAAGGAAACTCAGATTGAAAATTCAGACATGAATGTTGACATTCAGAGAGACAAAGAAGTTTCTCAGGAGGGTTGTACTGTATGTGGATCAAATTTCTTTGAAGATTCAAAGTGGGATATAGCATTGGCAAGTCCTCATTTGTAAAAGCAAGGATCCTGGAGCTCTTCTCAGACAATCTAACAAAGGACATTTTTACCAATCCATTAGTGATAATGGAAAACTCTCCCATCTGATCTGTTATCATTAGTTCCTTAGGAAGGAATGTGCCAATCTTTGTGCTGGTTTTTCGAGAACTTTTAAAAAAGATATTGAGACAAACATTAAAATCAAATGCAAGGTGCAAATCTTGATAGGACCCTGGTCGATAACAAATACAACTTTAGAACAATTAGGAAAATGTGATTGTGGCTTATATATTAGATATTAGGGAACTATTATTAATCCCTTTTGGTATCATAGTAGGATTGTGGTTGGCCAGAAGATGCTCTTATCCTTAGGAGATTTGTGCTAAATTAGGGGTGAAAGCAAGTATTAAGAGTGTCATGCCGGGCTTGGTGGCTCAGCCTGTAATCCCGCACTTTGAGAGGCTGAGGTGAGTGGATTGCCTGAGGCCGTGGGTTCGAGACCCACCTAGGCAACTTGGCGAGACCTCATCTCTACAATAAATCAAAAAATCAGCCGGGCGTGGTAGCGCGTGCCTGTAATTCCGGCTACTCGAAAGGCTGAGGCAGAAGGATCGCTGAAGCCCAGCAAGTCGAAGCTGCAGTGACCGGGAGTGCCCACTGCACTCCAGTCTGGGCAACAGAGTGAGACTACAGCTCAAAAAAAAAGTGTCATAATGACAGTAACTTATTTTACAATGGTTTGGTATAATAAAATGGGGGAGGGATAAAATATTAATCATTGAGTCTCAACAGAAGGGTATATGAATGTTCATTGAACCAGTCTTTCAATTTAATACTTTTGAAACCTTTCAAAATCAAAAGATATAACTATACAGATTTTCTTGTTAAAAACAGATTCTAAGCCACTAGGAAAGGCTGAGCAAGGACTTTGTGTGGCTTGGTCCATGGTAGCATTTTTCCTGTTGTTTAAAGTTGTTTAAAGTCACTGATGCAATAGGCTTCTCTCGTGACACCCTAGATTATCCCAGAGACTGGTTCTGTCAGTTCTCTCTCTTTTCTCCCTCTCCCTTTCTTTTTCTTCCCCCCTGCCAAGTGTTCTGTAGCAAGATCCTACTCAGCCCTCTGCAGGAAACTGCCGGGTTTCAATCTCCTAGAACCAAAAAAAAAAAAAAAAGAGGCAGCATTTGTGGAGCTAAATTATCTCTTTATTAGGAAAGCACCAACACCACATTCTTTGAAATTACTGGAATTTTATTTGCCTCAGGCTTATGACTTGCAACCAAAGACATTGTGCAAAGAAAGCAAAGATTAAGTACACTTTAGGGAGAAGGAGACGATACACATTGGTAACATAGGAGATCAGGTTGACAAAAGAAGCCATCCAATACACTATATAGATTGCAATATTCAATAGCGTTTCAACAAAACTTTTTTTAAATCAAGAGAAAAAAATTAAGCAATGTTTACAGTAGACATAAATCTCATACAATTCAAAAAGCATTTTTTTCAGATCATAGAGCAATAAAATGGAAAAATGTATATGCAGGTGAAATCTAACTACTGTACATTTATCACCTATTAAAGTTGCTTATATGTACCACAGTGTAAAAAAAAAAATACCGAACAAATAAAAACCTCAAAAATTGCCTGATGAAAAATAAAATAACCAGTGGCTTTTAATGGCTTCTCCTGGTTATCAGTGCTACAAAAGACAAAAATCTTCTCATCTGAACAGGTGATAAAACCAGGCACAATCAAACTGTTACCAAATTAGACCCACCCATAGAAATATACTATCCACCCACATATTTTCCATCAAAAGCTTTTTTTGTTTGTTTTAATCTTTGAATCTTTGAGGCCCATTTGGTCACAATATGTTACAAATATTTGTGTGTGTGTGTGTTTTTTACACCATGATATCATATGTTTGTCTGGCACTATCCTAAAGCTAGTTTATAGATGATGATGATATAGAAACAACCCAGTGACTATATGACAAATGAACTCACTGGGTAGAAATGAGACAGGAAGGAAGGAATTCAGTTCTACCAAGGAAAAAAGGTCCGTGTTGATCACTCATCATCAGTCCCACTTGCTTCTGACTGTTCCTAAAAGTAAAAATAAGATATAATGAAGTGAAATCATATGCAAGAAAAAGATATAATAAACCATCAAAAGGTAAAGTAGGAAAAAAATGACATTTATAGAAACAGTTAACCTTCCATATCTCGTTCTGTGGGATGACAGGAACATATTTAAGAGGCATTGACAGTTTTTAAGCTAAGAAGGGGAATTCTTTTTTTTTTTTTGAGTTGAAGTCTCTGTCGCCCAGACTGGAATGCAGTGGCATGCTGCTGGCCACCGCAGCCTCGACCTACTGGGCTCCGGCGATCCTTCCGCTCAGCCTTCCAAGTAGCTGGAACTACAGGCGCACACTACCATGCCTGGCTCATTTTTGATTTATTGTAGAGATGAGGTCTTGCCAAGTTGCCCAGGCAGGTCTCGAACCCGTGGGTTCAGGCAATCTACTCACCTCGGCCTCCCAAAGCGTGGGATTACAGGCTGAGCCACCGAGCCCAGCCAGAAGAGGAATTCTTTATTAAAAAATACCAAGCAATAAGCCACCTTCTATGCCAGTGTTTGTGCCCTTTCACTTTAGTTGGAAAAGTTTATGGCTAATAATTGCTGTTTTCAGCCCTATGCTTTAGAAAATTTATGGGAGAAAAAAAAAATACCATACATTTGCTGTCTAATCACTGGTAAATCTTCTAAAGAAGACATGATATTTTAAATGTATTTAATGGGCTGGGCTCAGAGGCTCAGTCTGTAATCCCAGCACTTTGGGAGGCCGAGGCAAGTAGATTGCCTGAGCCCGTGGGTTCGAGACCCACCCAGGCAACTTGGCGAGACCTCGTCTCTACAATAAACCAAAAACTAGCCAGGCGTGGTAGTGAGTGCCTATAGTTCCAGCTACTTGAAAGGCTGAGGTGGAAGGATTGCTGGAGCCCAGCAGGTCGAGGGTGCGGTGGCCGGGAGCATGCCACTGTACTCCAGTCTGGGTGACAGAGTGAGACTTCAACTCAAAAAAAATAAATAAATAAATGTACTTAATGCTTATGTCAAGGTGAGAAAATAATCCTGAAACTTTAACAAAACGGCAGAGAGTTAAAGGAAAATCAAAGTAGCATACACACTAAAATAAAAATTTATCTTTCCAGAAATAAAACAAGTATGGGTGGTAGGAAATCAGAGCCCCTTCGGAGTATGAATACGAATGAATGAAATGGAGGGCACTTCAAAAGGCAAAGTATTATTAGAAGTTTCTGCCCATCATTCTACCTTGTTGCCCAGTCAGAGATAGTACACTAGACTGAGTAATGTTAACTTGGGTTTGAGTTCAGCCTCTGTTATTTACTTGCTACACAACCTGGAGCAAAACACACACAACACCTAAGTACATATTTCTGTCATGTGTAATATCTTGAAAGTGACATCTATCTCATGCTGATATAAACATCAAATACGCTATCATACAGGAAGGTACCTCTTTTCAGGGCCTAGCTCAAATGCTCCTTGAATTTTTCAAATATTTAAAATAACACCTCCAGGTACTTAAAAAGTCATTTGAGTTTTTATATGGCCCCTTAAGTAGCAGCACAAGCCAAAAAATCTGACATAACGCTTTTTCTCATTCTCCCATCTAATCTACTGCTATATACTAGGCACCATGCTGGGTGTGATGGATATAACATATTAACTGGCCATGGAGAAAAACCATATTTATTAGTAAGTGTGTGGAAAGATTTAAAAAGAAGGAATAGGGAATTTGATTTAGTAGTTTTTCATTTTTGAAAGCTATTAAAAAAGCAATAAACAAAGCCCCAAATCCTTTGTTCTAAATCACGCAGGTCTGTTCACATCCCTCAATAATGAAATCTCACCAAATCGTGACATTTCCATTCCTGGGTAATAAAGTGAAAAGGTTGAAAGGGTATGGTCACGTGGGAGGCAAAGGAGAAGTAGAGAGGACTTCTGTGCCTTCAGCCCAAATGAGCCACACTTACATGTTCATCCTGCTCTTCATCACTGTCAAAATCGCTCACTACAGGTTTGGCTTTTCCTCGATTTGGCCTTTTCTTGCCTTTTCCTTTGTCCCGGCCTTTCTCATCTTTTTTGTTGAGCTTGATTTTCACCTTGACAGATTTTGCTACAACCAAAACAAATGAAACAGACACCAGTGAGGAATCACAGGGAGATCTTTTTATAGGTACTAAGATTATCGCCGTTCTACAGATATCAAACCAAACATCCCAGAGTGTCCAGAACATTCCTGATTTATGTCTATTCTGCATTGCCCCGTCTAGGTAGCAACCCCTTTGCACATGCAAACATGTCTCATTTGGATGATAAATTATATAATCATGCTAGGCAGGCAACTGGAGGAAACGAGGCCTCACAAAGGGCAGCTGGGCTGGGCCCTTTTCCTGTCTCCTAATGTTCACCCAGGGATAATAAGGGGAGCCTTTCCTACTTTGTGCAGGCATGTGGGCATTTATTTAATAAAACTTTTACATGAAAAAACGGAAGTGTAAAGGGTTCAAAGACAGACCAATAATTTTGCTGTGTAGATAACTCTAGTTGGCTTAAACAAAAAGAAAACTCAAATAGTAGAATAATATTTTAACGATGTAGAAAGGTAAAAATGAAAAGCAAAAAACAAAAAAAAAATTCTTAAAATTTTCCTTTCCCCTATATTTCTTGTCTTCCCTACAGTTCTCTTTCTGGTGATTATTTTCAGGAAAAAAAAATGTTTATGCCATACCTGCAGATACATCCATTTCTGTATGTGTGTGCATAATTCTATATAGAGAGATTCTATAAAAGTCTCTGTCTACAATATAGTAATTATATAATTATTATACAACATATTACATAATAATATATAAAATTTCTCTTTATAACAATATAAAGAATTCACCACAAATAGCCAAAACAATCCTTAGGAACAAAAAAAGCAGGAGGTATCACACTTCCAGACTTCAAACTTTACTATGAGGTTACAGTAATCAAAACAGCCTGGTATTGGTACAAGAACAGGCATAAAGACCAATGGAACACGATAGAGATTTCGGAAGCAAAGTCTCAATTTCTCAACCAACTCATCTTTGACAAAGCCTCCAACAACAACCACTGGGGAGAGGAGAACCTATTCAGTAAATGGTGCTGGAAAAACTGGCTGATCACATGCAGAAGATTAAAACAGGACTCCTACCTATCACCATACACAAAAATTAACTCTAAATGGATCAAAGACTTAAACGTAAAACCTCAAGTCATAAGAATCTTAGAAAATGCAGGAGATACCCTTACGGAAATTGGAATTGGCAACCAATTCCTGATCAAAACCCTAAGAGATCATACCACAGGAAATCAGATAGGCAAGTGGGACCTCAAACTGACAAACTTCTGCAAAGCAAAAGAAACCATCAAGAGAGCAGGGAGACAGCCCACAGAATGGGAAAAAATATCTGCCAACTGTATATCTGACAAAGGCTTAACATCTAGGATCTACAAGGAACTCAAATGCACCAAAAAGAAAAAAAAACAAAAAAACAGCCCCATTAAAAAGTGGGCAAAAGACATGAATAGACACTTCTCAAAAGAAGATATATGGGCAGCCAACAGACACAAGAAAACGTGCTCAGCCTTGCTAATCATCAGATAAATGCAAATCAAAACCACTTTGAGATATCACCTAACTCCAGTAAGAATGGCCATCATTGATAAAACAAACAACAACAGATGCTGGTAAGGATGCAGAGAAAAAGGAATGTTTCTGTACTGCTGGGGGGAATGCAAACTAATGCAACATCTTTGGAAGACAGGCTGAGTTTCTGAAAGAACTAGAAATTGACCTTCCATATGACCCAGCAATCCCCCTATTGGGATTATACCCAGAGGAACTCAAATAGTTCTACAAAAAATATACCTGCACATGCATATTTGCTGCAGCTCTATTCACAATAGCAAAAACATGAAATCAACCATGCTGCCCATCGAAGCTGGACTGGATTAAAAAAAAGTGGTACATATACACAATGGAATATTATGCAGCCATAAAGAAGGACAAACATATGGACTTCACAGCAACTTGGATGGACTTAAAGTCGATCATACTCAGTGATCTATCACAGAAACAAAGAACAGAGTACCATATGTTCTCACTCATAAGTGGACCTTGAACAATTATCATAATACTGTAAGAAAGATTTTGGCTGTTGTGGGAAACTGCCTGGGTGTGGGGGTGGGATTGACAGTTGAGGGAAACTGCCAGGGGAGGGGGGCACACCTCGTCAACAAGGGTGCCTGCATAATGAACATTAGTATACCTAACCCTGAATTGTACCCCACATCTTTAAAGTAAGGAAAAATAAAATAAAATGTTTCCATGCAAAGCACAGTCTGAGCCTGGAAAACCTTACTCAGGTTTGATTCCTGGCTCTGGCACTAACTATATGACCACCATCAAAGGACCCAGCCTCCCAGTACCTCCATCCTCTCATCCATAAAATGTAATGATAATTGTACCTAACTCAGCAGCAAATCTATCAATAAACCAAAAACACTCATCAGAAAAAAATTACCTTGTAGCAAGACAAAAATTGTGACCACAGGTGATTGGGTATTAAATAAAACCAGTGAAGTGTTAGAGTCAGCTGGTGCCCGTTCTCAAGACCCAATTGCTAAATGATAAAGAATTTTGAAAACTGATTATAAAATACAACCATTATTAAAAATTAATTTATATGAAGTTACACCTAAATAAATATATTAAAATCAAAGGCCATACTCAAAGCTCACCACACCCTAGTTATTTTATTATGGTTTACTATTTTCCATGGTCTTCACGTTATTTATTGTATCTGCATGGTAGATATAATATATCACAAGGGACTCCCAGTTCTACCAAGATGCAATAGTCTCATTCCTCCAAATCCTCCCTTTTGGGATGAAAAAGTCCTGGACTTTACACGATAAACAAAGCATACCAAGGTGCAAAGAAGAAAGTGACTTAGTTTCTTTCCGCAAGTCCCAGTAACTCAGGATATGGCAGTGAATTCTCCGGGCTTTATTGCCTTCCATAGTCACCAGATAGGACACTGCAGAAGCCTCCAACCCAGGATCTCCAAAAGGCACAGACAAACATGGCTCCAAGAAAAGCCTCTCCTCCCTAGCTGAAGGATGAGCAAAGGGTGCCCTAACAACAAAAAAGCCTTTTTTTGGAGATATCCACCCTACAACAGAAAAAACATGAAACGAAAATCCTGTTTTCAGTGGAACTGAGCAGGGCATTGATCTTCCTCCCCACCCTCTAGCCCCATAGAAGCAGGAGTTAGGTGCTCCAGTTCCTCTCTGCAAGGCTGAGAGGTGAGATAATCTACTTCCTTCCTGGCAGAGCAGGTAGTGGATCTAAGTTCCCCACCTGGTAGTGTGGGTGGGCCAAGGTGGGAGCTGGTCTTCTATCTCCCACCAGCAGAAACAGGCAGTCCTAGGGTAGCACTAGCAGAATCCAGTGGTGGCCACCCATACCCAGCAGCAACCAGACTTAACAAGGCAATGCAAGGTGAGTCTAGTCACCTCTATGCTTCGCAGCAACACCCTATTAGCCAGAGGCCAGTGGAAGGAAAGCTGAGACTCTACCCCATACCTGGGACCAGCAAGGCAAAGCAAGGTGGTGAGAAGGAGGGTTAACAGGCACTTTATTTGCCCCTCTTCTTCCCTGCTGTCATAAAAGCCCAAAGTGAGCGGAGTGTCCACCCCAAACCTGTGATCACAAAGTAGTGTGTGTCAGCCTTCAACTTCCTCCTTGCTGGTAGCAGCTCAGCCCAGTGGGGAGCTGATCTACATCCCCATTTGAAGGCACTTGAGGTGGTGAGATTCGCTGCCCTACGTTCTCTGAGTATCAGCAGTGCTAAAGGGGAGAGCTGAATTTTCACCCAAACGTTTTCAATAAGTTTAAGCCAGCCAAACAAAAAACTGAATATATCCACACCCACCTGGCCATCCTCATACACCTCAACAGGAGGACTCATGGCTACAAAAGACTAAATAGGATTAAGCCACATAACAAGATATCCAAAATTTCCAGGACATAGTGAAACATCACAGAATCATCACAGCACACACAAAGAATATACCAAGAACCATCACAACAAGAAGCATCACAATATGAATGATAAATTAACAGATATCAATCAGTGAGATGAATTAGACATTGGAATTATCTGATGAGGATTTTAGAGCAATCATCATAACAATCATCAATAAGCAATTACAAAATATCTTTAAACAAATGGGAAAAATCTCATCAAAGAAATACAAGTTATAAAAATAATAAAATGGAAATTATAGAAATGAAAAATATAATAACCAAAATTAAAGACCTCACTGGATGAGCTCAGGAGTAGAAAATATGTGACAGAGGATAAAATCAGTGAAGTTGATGACAGATAGCTATGGTTTAAATGTTTGTGTCTCCCCATATTGAATTCCAATCACCAAGGTGATGGTATTAGAAAGTGAAGCCTTTGGGAGGTGATTAGATCATGAGGACTCCATCTTCATGAATGGGATTTATGTCTTCTGAAAAGAAACCCCAAAGAGGTGCCACGTCCCTTCCCCCATGTGAGGACACAATGAGAAGGCACCATCTGTGAACTAGAAAGTAAGCCCCTCACCAGGTCCTGAATCTGCTGGCATCTTCATCTTGAACCTCTCAGGCTCCAGAACTGTGAGAAATAAGTTTCTGTTGTTTAAAAGCACCCAGTCCAAGATATTTTGCCACAGCAGTCTAAAAAGACTAAGACACAAATCAATAGAATTTGTCTAGTCTGAACAACGATGAAAAATAAGACAAATATTTCTCAGAAACCTCTAGCACATTAAAAAAGGGAACACTTCTACACTGTTGGTGGAAGTGTAAAATAGCATGGCCTCTGTGGAAAACAGTGTGGCAATTCCTAAAAGTTCTAAAAATTGACCTTCCATATGACTCCGCAATCCTCCTACTGGGAATATACCAGGAAGAACTCAAATCACCTTATAAAAAAGATACCTACACATGTATGTTCCCAATAGCAAGAACATGGAACCAACCGTGCTGTCCATCAAAAGAGGACTGGCTAAAAAAAAAAATGTGGTACATATACACAATGGAATATTATGCAGCCGCAAAGCAGAACAAAATCATGAACTTCACAGCAACCAGGATGGACTTAGAGTCTGTAATACTGAGTGATCTTTCATAGAAACAACGAACTGGGTGTCACATGTTCTCACTCATAAGTGGACCATGAACTATCATAATACTAGAAAAGGATTGACAGTAGCAGGAAACTGTGGGAGCGTGGGGGGATGGAGAGGTGGGATTGGCAGTAGTGGGAAACTGTCTGGGGAAGGGAGGGCACACCTCATCAAAAAGGTTACCTGTCCAATGAATATTTGTATACCTACCCCTGAATTGTACCCCACAATTTTAAAATAAAAAAATTTAACGGTGAAAAAATAATAAATAAATAGATTTTATTGTTTAGGACAGTTTTAGGTTCACTAAAATTGAGTGGAACATACAGTGTCCCCACACAGTCCCTGCCCCACACATGTATAGTCTTGTCCTCTGTAAACATCTCCCACCAGAGCAGTACATTTGTCACAATTAATGAATCTACACTGACATATCATTATCACCCAAAAACCATAGCTTAGATTAGGATTCACTCTTGGTGTTGTACATTCTATGCATTTGGACAAATTAAGAATGACATCTATCCATCATTATAATGTAATACAGAATAATTTCACTATCCTAAACCTCTGTGCTACATCTATTCACCCCTCCCTTCCCCATCCCCTGGCAACCACTGACACTTTTACCACCCCCATAGTTTTGCATTTTCTCAAATATCATATAGTTGGAACAATTCAGTATGTAATATTCTTTGGGGATTGGCTTCTTTCCGTTAGTAAAATGCCTTTAAGTTTCCTCCATGTTTTTTCATGGCTTGATAACTCTTTTTTTTTTTTTTTAGCACTAAATAATATTCCATTGCCTGTAAGTGGCACAGTTTATTTACCTATCCACATACTGATGGATAACTCGGTTGTTTCTAAGTTTTGGCAATTATGAATAAAAGTGCTATAAGCATCTATGTGCAGGTTTTCATGTGGATATGAGCTTTCAATTTATTTGGCTAAACACCAAGGAAAGTGATTGATGAATTGTTTGGTAAGGACATATTTGGTTTTTAAAGAGACTGTCTTCCAAAGCAGCTGTGTGATGTTGCATTCCATCAGCAATGAATGGAATTTTTTTGTGCCAGCATTTGGTGTTGTCTGTATTCTGGATTTTAGCTATTCTAATAGGTGAATCGTGGTAACTCATTGTTGTTTTAAATTGCATTTCCCTAATGAGATATGATGTGAAGCTTTTTTTTTTTTCTTATTTTTCATCTGAATATGTTCTTTGGTGAGGTGACTCTTAAGGCTTTGGCTTATTTTTTAATCAGGTTCTTTTTTTTCCTATTGTTAAGTTTTAAGAGTTCTTTGTATAGTTTGAATAACAGTCCTTTATTAGATGTGTCTTTTGCAAATATTTTCTCCTAGTCCATGGCTTATTTTTCTGTCCTTTTGACATTGTCTTTCACAGAGCAGAATTTTTTTTTTTTTTTTTTTTTTTTTTTGAGTTGGAGTCTCACTCCGTTACCCAGGCTGGAGTGCAGTGGCATGCTCATGGTCACCCCAGCGTCGACCTGCTGGCCTCCAGTGTTCCTCCTGCCTCAGCCTTCCAAGTAGCCAGAACTGCAGGTGCCCAGTACCATGCCCGGCTAATTTTTGATTTTTTATTGTAGAGACAAGTTCTTGCCAAGTTGCCCAAGCTGGTCTTGAATCCGTGGACCCAGGCAATCCACTCGCCTTGGCCTCCCAAAGTGCTGGTATTACAGGCTGAGCCACTGAGCCTGGCCCAAAAAATGTTAATAAAGTCTAGCTTATCAATTCTTTCTTTCATGGATTATGCCTTTGGTATTATATCTAAAAAGTTCTCATCATGCATTTGACCCAGCAATCCCCCTATTGGGAATATACCCGGAGGAACTCAAATCATTCTATAAAAAAGATACCTGCACAAGCATGTTTGTTGCAGCTCTATTCACAATAGCAAAAAACAAAAACAAACAAACACACAAAAAAACATGGAACCAACCATGCTGCCATCGAAGTTGGACTGGATTTTTAAAATGTGGTACCTATTATGCAGCCATAAAGAAGAACAAACATACGGACTTTGCAGCAACTTGGATGAATCTAGAGTCAATCATACTCAGTGATCTATCACAGGAACAAAGAACAAAGTACCATATGTTCTCACTCACAAGCGGACCCTGAACAATTATCATAATACTATAAGAAAGGGGTTGGCAATAGTGGGAAACTGCCAGGGGAGAGGGGGCAGGATTGGCAGTTGAAGAAAACTGCTAGGAGAGGGTGGGGCGCACCTCATCAACAAGGGTCCCTGCATAATCAACATTTGTATACCTAACCCTAATTGTATCCCACATCTTTAAAATTAAAAAAAAATTAAAAGTCCTCATCAAACACAAGATCATCTAGATTTTCTCCTGTGTTATCCTCCAGGATTTTTATAGTTTTGCATTTTGCAGTTAGGTCTGTGATTCATTTTAAGTTAATTTTTGTGAAGGTTATAAGGTCTATGACTAGATTCTTTCTCTTTCTTTTTTCTTTTTTTTGCAGGTGGATGTCCAGTTGCTTCAGCACCATTTGCTGAAAAAGCTATCTTTTCTCCATTGTGTTGCTTTTGCTCCTTTGTCAAAGATCAGTTGATTATATTTATATGGATCTACTTCTGAACTTTCTATTCTGTTCCACTGATCTATGCATCTCTTCTTTCACCATTACCACACTGTCTTGATTACTGTAGCTTTACAGAAAGTCATGAAATCAAGTAGTGTCTGTCCTCCAACTTTGTTCTTTAATTTTTTGTTGTTTATTGTGGGTCTTTTGCTTCTCCATATAAGTTTTACAATCAGTTTTTTAATATCTACAAAATAACTTGCTGAGATTTTGATTGGTATTGCATTTATTCTATAGATCAAGTCAGGAGGAAATGACATCTTAACAATATTGAGTTTTCCTATTATGAACATAGGATATCGTCTCATTTATTTAGTTCTTTAATTTTTTTCACTTATGACTTTTGAAACTATATCTGATGTCTGAAGTAAAAGTATAACACCATCTGATATGGTGCCCAGTGTAGACCAAGGAAATACTTCAGACAATTATATTTTTAAAGTACAAGGATAAAGAGACCTAAATGAAAGTTAGGTTTCTATATTTCACTCAAAGTGGTAAGAAAGACAATTGATATCAGTAGATGGTGATAAGTTATATATGTATATTGTAATACCTCAAGCAAGCACTAAGAAAACAATGCAGAGTGATATACTCAGAAACACAATAAATAAATCCTGATGTCATATCAAAAATATATTCAAATAACCTGCAGGAATGTAAGAAAATTAAAAATAGAGGAAAAAGTAAAAGAGGAAAGAAATAATAAAATGACAAATTTGACCAGGCAAATAAAATGACTAATTTGGCTCACATCTATAATCCCAACACTTTAGGAGGCAGAGGAGGAAAGACTGCTTGAGCCTAAGAGTTTGAGAGCAGCCTGGGCAACATAGCAAGACCTCATCTCTACAAAAAAAAAAAATCAAAACATTAGCCAGGTGTGGTGGTGTGCACCTGTAGTCCCAGTTACTCAGGAGGCTGAAGCAGAAAGATCACCTGAGCCTGAGAGGTGGAGGCTGCAGTGATCCAGGTAATGCCACTGCACTCCAGCCTGAGTGACAGAGTAAGACCCCAACTCAAAAAAAGGGGAAAATTTAAGCACTGAAATATCAATAATTAGCTTAAATGTCTATATACTACAATTAAAAGACAGAGATTGGCAGAATGGGTTTTTTTGGAATTATTTTACAATATGCTATCTATAAGAAATTCATTTGAAATACAATGAAAAAGGCAAATTGACAGTAAAAGGATAAAAGATTAGCTAATCAAAAAAAAAAAAAACCAGAAGAGGCTGAATTACTATCAGATTTACTAAAGAGACATTATAACGATAAAAAGTCCAATCCTCCAACAAGATATAACAATCCTAAAAGTGTACATACCAAACAATGGAGCCTCAAATTATATAAAATTAAAAACTGATAAATCGCAAGATGTAGCAGTCCGGGGCCAATCAGAAGACAGAAATCATGCAGTAGGTTAAGTAGGCAAAGTTTAATATAAAGAATCATAAACTATTATTTTTAAAAGTCACTGTAAGATACTGGGAAATTCCATTGGTATCTTAGGGCTGAGGGAGAGTGCCTGAAAAAAGAAAAACTTAAGGGGTTCAGATCTCACTGGAGAAGGTATGGTTCAGCCCACCGGACAGCAGAGAAGTTTACTGGCTTGACCAGGCCAGAGTTGGTCTGGAGTTGCTGGGCAAACAATAGTCTGTCTTTAGTAGTGCACCTGGGGAAGCAAGCCATTAGCAACTGGCAGTATGAATGTGCAGTAGGATTGCAGGCATTGGTGGGGACAGGAGGCCTCAGAGCACATAGGTCATTTCAGAGCTTGCAAGGATGTGGGCTCCGCTAAAGTTTAGCCTCAGATTGACTCCGAAAGCAGCTCTGGAGTATGAATGGCATCACAGAGTTGTCCCACTTAGCTAGTCAGTCATGGGCTGCAGGACATTCCCAAGGAGAAAGCACAGCCTCAGGTATTTCTAGGGGAAATAACTCCATCGTCAATGACAATTTAAAGAAGTGTTCAGTTGTAAGTTGATATGACTCAACATTTACAGAATCAATAGATGAGTATACAGGCCTGATAAGGGGATTCTAGGTGTCAACGGCAATTGCTATAGAAGCTGACTAAAGAAAAGAACAGCACACTAAACTCAAGGAAAAGATAAAAAAAAAAATTGTTAAAGAAAAATCAAAAAAGTCATCAGAAAACAGAAAAAAGTAGTAGTAACTAATACCTCCAAAAGCTGGCTCTTAAAAAACAACAAGAGGTTTTTGTTGAACATTGTTCTGGTAATGTTAGCCAGTGCAATTAGATAAGAGAGAAAAAATAGAGAAATCAAAATTGGAAAGAAACAGATAAAACTATCGCATTTTCAGAGGATGCCTGTGGTAGATTGATTGCACTGATGACCCTTATGCTTCACCTCTCCTGGATTCTTGCCCTTTGACACGCAGTTCTCATTTAAAAGGCAGTCTGTTTCCTCACCCCTTCAATCTGGGTTTGACCAATGTGATTTACTTTGGCCACTAAAATGCTGGTAGACTTGAGAAAAGCAAAGGTCACTGTGCATTTTCCTTCCTCTCTTGCTCCTCTGCAATACTCATGGGAATATGCATGAGCTAAGCTAAGAACATGCTATCCTGCTGGGGGCATATAAAGTAAGAGACATGTGAGAAAATCTCACACTGGTCTTGGCCACAGCCATCCCAGACAGTCTACCGCTAGACAACCCTCAAAAATGTGAAAGAGTCCAGCCAAGGCCAAAAGAGCTGCCTGTCCAATCCACAGCTGACTAAAATACACAAATGAGCCCAGTTAAGACCAGAAAATTCTCCCAGCCACCCACAAATACATAATCAATAATAAAATACCTGCTGTTTTGAGCCACTAAATTCGGTATTATTGCTAATTGATACAGTGTGATTGTACACCTAGACAACTAAAAACTACTACAAACAATAAAAGTTAGCAGGATACACAGTTATCAGAAGAAATCAATATCGTTTATATAGATATATAAAAAGCCAGTTAGAAAATACATGAAAGAAAAGATTATATTTGCAAAAGTAATAAAACAAAAGAAAAATATACTTAAAAGTAAATTTTAAAGGTATCCAGAACTTAAATTAAAAACTTTAAAATACTCCTGATGGACACAAGAGTAGACTTGACCAAACAGAAATGTGTACCGTGTTTTTTAATAGAAGATAATAGCATAAAGAAATCAATTCTCCTCTTGTTAATTTATACATTGAATATGATCCAAATAAAGATGCTAACAGAAATTTTAAGGTTCATATATAAAGGAAACAAACAAAAATAGAAAAAATCTACAATCAGGGAGCTATGATCCTTATCAGATAACAGGATGTGATAAGACCTAAGTAGCTCAACCAGTACAAAATGAGCAGATAGACCAATAAAATAAAACAGTCCATCAGCAAACAGAAGTAAACATGCATGAGAATTTAATATATGTAAGACAAACTGGTAAATTAAATCATGGGGAAAGCAAAACATTATTAAAAACATTCAATTGGGTAGCCAACTGAAAACGAAACTATTTTACACCATATATCACAATAAACTTCTAATAGATCAGTGGCTTACATGGAGAAAAATAAAACCACAAAGTATTTAAATAAAACATGAAGATTATTTCATAATCTTAATCCAAAAAAATCTTTCTAAGTACCACACAATATTTAGAAGCTATGAAACTGATACACTGGACCCACGACAAAAACTGCAAGACAAAAACATCACAGGAATAGTCAAAAGACAAATGATAAGCTGAGACAAAATAATTGTTACTGATTTCTTTGCAAAAAAAGCCAACCTTCCTAATAAAAGAGCTACTATAATTTGTGAACAACAGATCAAGTGGAAAAAAAAATTTTGAGCAGATGGTCCACAGAATAAGAAATACAAATGGCACTTGGACATATATTTTTTTAAATTCTTACTCTCAGACACAATAAGAGAAGACAAATGAAAACTACAATACCAATTTTCACCTGTCACATGAACAAAATTCAGACAGTCTGATAACACACTATGTTGGCAAAGTTGTAGGAAACAGCTACCCTCAAACACTAGCCCGGGAGGGAAGGAGACAGGGAAAGAGGGAGGGTACATACTGGTACAATCTCTATATGTGGCAACTAGACAATGTCTGTCTAAATGACAAGTGAACCCGCCTTTTGACTCAGAAATTCCACTTCCAGAAATTCAGTCTTTGAATGTCCTCATACATGTAAGAAATATGTTATAAGTATGAAGTAATATAAGCTATAAAGCTTTATATATATGTGTGTAAACTGTAGTGTTTATTAAATTGCAAATTCTGTAATCAATAAGAAAGATGTAGATTAAGAGAAAGAAATCTTAAACTACAAGGAGCAGATGGCAAAGCCTATGAGGATGCCATGAAGCATGTTACAAGCAAGATTCCGGAACATAAGTTACTAGCTATTTCTTTACAATTACGTGTCAGTGACTTTACTATAAAACGGTTGTTATTCATCTATTTTTAGGCTCCCAAATTCACACTTATTCTTACATTGCAAAGTTTCCTGCTTATACTGATACTAAACATCTCATAAGTATCAAATCCTAGTAATAATTTTGTGCAATCCATGCCGAAAACTAAGATACAACACATGAGTAGATGAAGACCATCAATGCATGGATAATACACACACTGGCCAAAATAACTGAAGAAATTATTAAGAACAACAAAATAAGCAGACCTCAAGAAATTTGAATTGTTACTAAACAGCTCTCAACTATTAACCTCCAAGTTCCTTACAGTAAATAAATTTTTCAACAGAAACATGTTAGACATTTCAATAACAGGTCTGTTCTTTCTGTTCCCATTCCCAAAATGAGTATAATTTTATGTGGACAGAAGTAATTATTCACAACAGCACAGCACCGCAAATACTTAAAAGCCCATTCATAAAGGAGAGATTGAATAAAATATGGTATATCCACACAACGGAATATTCTATAAAAAGAAAAATATCTAAGTCTCCGTATGTGCCAATAAGCCAAGATATATGTTTGTGTGTCTGTGATCATGGCTCACCACTGCCTTGACCTCCTAGGCTCAGGCAATTCTTCCACCTTAACCTCCCAAGGAGCTAAGACTACAGGCATGTGCCACCACACCCAGCTAACTTTTATTTTTTGTAGAGTTGAGGTTTTACTATTTTGCCCAGGCTGGTCTCGAACTCCTGGGCTCAAGCAATCCTCTTACCTCAGCCTCCGTAAGTGCCAGGATTACAGGCATGAGTCACTGTGCCTGGCAGATAGATGTTTTTAAATGAGAAGAGTCAAACAAGTGAATAGATTACCTTTACTGTTGTTCTATACAATGTATGATTTTGTACATATGCATGATTTTTAAAAATTTAAGAACACACCAAAAACGACAAACAATGTTTACTTTTTGTGTATATGGGGTGGAGGTGGGGAGAATAGGGCAGATGGGGAACAGTAGTCTACCTCCTTTTGCTTTCTGACTTTTGAACCATGTTAAAAAAACACTTATTCCAAAACATATTTAAATTTCATTTTAAATTGCACACTTAAAAACAACCACTAGAGGGCGCTTGTTCTTCATTTCAACTACTGAAGAAATTAAAGCTGGATAAAAAAGTCTTTTGGAAACTCTCTGGCTGAAAGCTTGAACGTGTGTTTATCATTACAGAAATGGCTAAATTGCTAACACTTTCAAGCAAAAGATGACAATCTCTACAGTGGAAAAATCAGGGTTTTAGAAACCCTCTCAAGTATTCCAAACCTCAAGTAACAAACATATATATGCGTGTGTGTGTGTGCGTGTGTGTGTGTGTGTGTGTGTGATATGTCTGTATATATATTTTTTTCCTTTTTTTTTTTTTTTGAGTTGGAGTCTCCCTCTGTTTCCCAGGCTGAAGTGCAGTGGCATGCTCACGGCCACCCCAGCGTCGACTCATTGGACTCTGGAGATCCTTCTGTCTCAGCCTTCCAAGTAGCCAGAACTACAGGCATGGGCTACCACGCCCGGCTATTTTTTTTTTTTAATTTATGGTAGAGACGCGGTCTTGCCAAGTTGCCCGGGCTGGTCTCAAACCCAAGGGCTCAGGCAATCCACTTGCCCCGCCCTAACAAACATATTTTAATGCATATTTTCTGTCTTTAAATATGAGCCTCCACCTTTAATAACCTTGGTAGGTTTCCTCAAGTACCATTTGTAAAAACATTAAAAAGTGGGGTATAAATCATAAGTAATAATGGTTTTTTAGTGTTCCCTCAGTTATGATTTCTCTTTGGTGTCTTGTTCGGTCTGTAAGGCATGGAGATGAGATGGCTATTACTGTCCCTATGCCTCAGACTGCAGACCCTGAGTAGATGGCAGCAGTGCTGGGATTGGCACATCTGGGGACAGCTGTGGGGGCAGTGATGATGTACAGAGAGTACCCAGCTCTGCCTAGCAGCTCCACCACCATCAGACTTAATCTATTGGTGGTGTAGGATCTAGCCTGGAAAATGGTCCCATGACTAACAACAAGTTTGCATGCCTCTGAGCTACAGCAGGCCACCAGCGAGACCTGAAGCAAATGATACTGGTTTCACCATCCTTCAGAAAGATGTGCAGGCAGGCAGCACAGAAGAGAGGCACCTCTCCAGGAAGCCTGGCACATGGTACCAGGACCAAACCACATGGTACTAAGTAAAAAAGAAATAAAATAAAATCCGACATACCTATTAAAATAGGTAAGATTTTTAAAAATGTGACCATACCAAGCATTACAGGCAAGAGTCCAAGGAGGATGCCAAGCAACTGGATCTCTCATTCGCTGGCAGTGGGACTAACAAGTGGTACAGCCACTCTAAAAAAGTTTGACAGTTTCTTATAAAGTTAAATGTACGTTTTTCATACAACCCAGGGAGCCTACTCCTGGGTACAAACCCAAGAGAAACAAAACCCTTTGTTTACAAAAAGAAAAAAGTCTGTACACAAACGTCTAATGCAGCTTTATTTGCAATAATCAAAACCCGTAAACAATCCAAACCTCCCTCAACTGGCAAGTGGACAAACTGTGGTATATCCATACAACTCAATGCTCAGCAGTAAAAAGGAAAGAACTACTGACATGCACAACAGCTTGACTGGGTCTCCATGGCACTGTGAGCAACAAAAAAAAGGCTATCTCAAAAAAGTTACATACTATATGATTCCAATTTCATAGCATTTTCAAAATGACAAAACTATGGTAATGGAGAACATGACAGTGGCTGCCAGGGGTTAGGGCTGTGGGAAGAGCCTGACTCCAAAAGGATTAACAGACAGATTGTTTGTGTGTTATTATTGTATGCTCTGATCACGGTAGTGGTCACACAAAACTCCAGACAGGATAAAATTTTGCAAAGTTACACACACACACACACACACACACACACCCTTCAAAAGATTTGAACAGACACTTTACAAAAGAGGATATATGAATGACCAGTAGGCACACAAGAAAGTGTGCAGCATCATGGAAATGAAAATTGCAGCCACAATAAGATACCCAGTACACTCCACTCAAAAGCTAAAAAAAATTTTTTTTTTTGAGTTAGAGTCTCACTCTGTCGCCCAGACTGGAGTGCAGTGGTCGCTCCCAGCCACCGCAGCCTCGACCTGCTGGGCTCCAGCGATCCTTCCACCTCAGCCTTCCAAGTAGCTGGACCCACAGGCGCGCGCTGCCACACCCGGCTAATTTTTTTTTATTTATTGTAGAGATGAGGTCTCGCCAAGTTTCCCAGGTGGGTCTCGAACCCACGGGCTCAGGCAATCCACTCACCTCAGCCTCCCAAAGCGCCGGATTACAGGCTGAGCCACTGAGCCTGGCTAGCTAAAAAAAATTTTAATGGCAGCGCCAAGAATTAGCAAGGATGTGGAGTGATTAAAGCTGTTATACCTTGTCATGAAAATGTAAATGGCACAACCACTTTGGAAAAAGCTCTGGAAGATTTCATAAAACTAAACAAATACCTCTCTGATGACCTGACATTAACACTCCTCAGTATTTACCCAAGAGAAATAAAATTACATGTTCACAAAAATTCTTATTAAAGAATGTTCAGGTGGTTTCTTTACCCATGCCAGTTCCAGAATGTCTCCCTTTTCTCCCTTCTATGAAAAAAAAAGAAGAAGAAGAGTGTTCTTAACAGCTTTATTCAAAATGGCTCCAAACTGGAAACAGCCCAAGTATCCATCAATAGAAAAACAGATGAGGAATCCAAGATGGCCATCAGGGAGCAGCCAACCTGTGCCTCTCTCTCAGAGTAGAGCAGAGAATACAAACCCAGCCACCCATAAATGCAGGCACTTTGAATGGTTTTGGATGCGTGAAGAACCCTGCACCCTCAGAGGACTCTTTGAACACACAGAGACCAAGGAGAAGAGTGCCTACACAGCTGATGTTGGAACCAGGTTGCCTCATCCCCACCAGCACCAGGCTTGCATAGGAATTACAGCCCTGTCCTCTGTGCAAGAGGGGATGAGTGATCCTGGCATGATCTGGGTCAGGATCCCCCCTCCCAGCTGAGCATGGGCCATTTGTCCCGCATGGGAGGAGACTTGGTCAGGGCACAGCAGAGGGCAGCCAGAGCCCACGCGGAACAGGTAACGCACCCACGCTTTGAACCACCAGCCAGCCCCCGAGGTGGTGCTTCCCACCAGTGGAGCCCAGTAGCCAGCCCCCAGGCCAGGAAAGCTCGCCTCCCAGCCACACTCACTGAGCACCTGCCGCCAGCATCTGACAGCCAACCTCACCCTCCAGATCAGGAAGGTCTTTCTGTCAGCATCACATACCCAAAGCGTGAGCCCTTCCATGGCAGGGAATTTGCTGTTTTTCAAGTGCTGAGTGTGGTCTTGAACAGAGGGAGGGAGAAACATGAAAGGCCCCGGGAGTGTTCTCAAGTGGAAAGGTTTCTGGGCTATAGTGAACAGCAGTCAGGAAGCCTATCACCCCACCTGGTCCCTACCCCCACAATGCCCACAAAGGGGGGTGAAAGCAGTCTGACCAGTCTGACCATGGGGAAAACTCTGCAGTAGAAAGTCACTTTGAGTGCAGCACACAGCCCAGGAACAGCAAGGGCAGCCAGAGCCCACGTGGAGGAAGAGCACACCCACGCTCTGAACCACCAGCCAGTCCCGGAGGGCACAGGGCTTCCTTCTGGTAGAACCCAGCGGCCAGTTTCCAAGCCGGGAAAGCTTGCCTCCTGGTTGCACTCACTTAGAGCCCACCACCAGCGACTGGCGGCCAACCACACTCTCCAGATCAGGAAGGTCTTCCTGCCAGCCTCACATGTCCAGAGCACAAGTCCTTCTGTGGCAGAGAATTTGCTGTTTTTCAAGTGCTGAATGCAGTCTTGAACAGGAGAAGGGAGAGACATGAAAGGCACTCAGAATGTTTCCTGGCAGGAAAGTTTCTGGGTTGCCAACGACAGCTGCCAGGGGGCCCATCCCCCAACCTGGTCCCCACATACTGTTCCCAGCAGAGGTCAAAAAGCAGTCTGATGGGTCTGACCATGAGGAAGACTCTACAGCAGGCGGTCACTTTGAGTGTGGTGCCCTGCCCAGCAAGAGTGTGGAGTCGAAGTAAATACCAGCCTCTCTCTCCCCCTGAGTGAACTATATTGAATGACAGAAAGGGCCCTAGGAGAGCAAGACCTTACCTGGCTACAAAATAACAAAACTAAAGAATATTGATAAAGAGGAAAGAGTTGCTCCTCACATTTGAGAAGAAACAGTCGAAAAAACACTAGCAACAAGAAAAACCTTAAAGAGACATCAACTAAAAAAAAACAGCTATCAATCCCCAAACAATGGCAGCCACCCAGAATGACATATCCCTGAGGATAGACACGGAACTCAAATATTGGATGGGTAAAATGACTGAGAAAAGACACAAGATGTTAGAAGCAAAGATCACCCAAGTCATACAGAAAGTAAAGGCTGAGGTGGCCAATGTAAGAAAGGTGCATTCTGAAGTCCAAAGGTCCATTCTGAAGAATTTCCTCCTGGAATTTCAAAGCACAATAATAGGCCTAAGGAGAAGAATCAATCAGACAGAGGAAAGAATCTCAGAGTTTGAAGAACAAATTATTGAACTAACCCAGGCTGAAAAAACAAGGAAAAGAGGCTCAAAAAGAATTAGCAGAGCCTACGAGAAGTATGAGGCTGTGTAAAGAAGCAAACCTCCACTTGATTGGAATCCTTAAAACAGAAGGGGAAACTGAAAATACCCTGGAATAAGCCTTCCATGAGGTCATCCAAGAAAATTTTCCATATCTTGCTAGAGAGTTGATAATCCAAGCACAAGAAGTTCAGAAAGCATCTGCGAGGTATTCTTGAGATGACCATCCCCAAGACACATAGTAATCTACCTCCATAAAGTAAGGATGGAAGAAAAAATTCTAAAGGCAACTAGAGAGAAGGGTCAGACCACTTACAGGGGAAGACCCATTAGAATTGCATAGATGTCTCAGCAGAAACCCTACAAGCCAGAAGGAAATGGAGTCCCATCTTTAATGTTCTCAAAGATAAGCAATTCCAGCCAAGATTTTCCTACCCCACCAAACTAAGCTTTACCAGTGCTGGAGAGATAAAAGCCTTCACAGACATCCAATCCCTAAAAGAATACGCCGCCTCCAGTCCAGTCCTCCATGAGATGCTTAAGAAAGTTTTGAGCACAGAAACCAAAAAAACATCAGTACCCATCACAAAAGCACAGGCAAGCACAGTTAACAGAGCATAGAGATCACCCACAAAATGTATACACACACACACACACACACACATATATGCAAAGTAACTCCTTAAGAGCCTTATAACAGGGATAAAACTCTCATGTATCAATAATTAACTTGAACATGAATGGACTGAATGTGACACAAAAAAAGGCATAGAGTAGCAAACTACATAAAGGAACAAGATCAAACATTCTGCTGACTCCAGGATCCCCATCTCACTGCAGAAGACACCCACATGTTCAAGGTAAAGGACTGAAAAATGGCTGTCCAAGCAAATGGGAAACAAAAAAAGAGCAGGGGTAGCTATTCTTATATTAGACAAAATAGACTTTAAACCAATAAAGGTTTAAAAGGACACTACATAATGATAAAAGGCTCAATCTTAAATATATATGCACCCAACACAGGAGCACCAGGTTTTATAAAACAATTGCTACATAAACTAAGAAAGGACATAGATGCTCATACACTCAGAGTCAAAGACTTCAATACCCCACTAACAGCCCCAGACAGATCATCAAGGCAAAAAACCAACAAGAAGATCCGGAACCTTAACTTGACACTCGACCAAATGGACTTAATAGACCTCTACAGAACACTCTACTCAACAACTACAGAGTATACTCATCAGCATGTGGAACAAACTCCAAGATTAATCACATTCTTAGGCATAAATTAAGTATTAAAAAATTTCAAAAGGTTGACATAATACCAAGCATCTTCTCAGATCACAGTAGAATAAAAATAAATATAATTACCAACAAGATTCCCCCAAAATACACAAAGACATGGACACTAAACAACATGCTGAGGAATGACTTTTGGGTCAACACAGAAATAAAAAGATTCTGGAAACAAATAAAAACAAACACATATCTTATCAAAATATCTGGTATGCCATAAAAGCAGTGATAAGAGGGAAATTCCTAACATTGCACGTACATATCAAGAAAATAGACAGATCACAAGCAAACAGCCTAATGCCACACCTAAGGAAACTGGAAAGGCAAGAACAATTAAGTCCTTATTTCAGCAGAAGACTCCAGATCACTAAGATAAAGTCACAATTGCATAATATGGAATTTAAAAAATCACAGAAAAGACAGAGACAAAAATCTGGTTCTTTGAAAGGATAAATAAGATTGACAGATCCCTGGCCAGACTGACAAAAAAGAGAGAAAGTTCAAATAAACACAATTAAAAATAAAAAAGATAATGCCACAACTGACCTTGAAGAAATTCAAAAGATTATCAAAGATTACTATGAACATCTGTATGCAAAAAAAAAAAAAAATAGAAAGTTTAGAGGAAATGGAGGAATTTCTGGCATCACATAACCTACCAAGGTTAAAACAAGAAGAAATTGAAACCCCAAACAGACCAGTAACAATTCAAGAAATTGACTCAGTTATAAGAAGCATCCCCACCAAAAAAAGCCCTGGACCAGATGGCTTCTCAACTTTATTCTGTAAGACATAAAAGGAAGCTGATACCAATCTCATTGAAAGCATTCCAGGCAATCAAGAAATAAGGCATTCTCCTTTGCTCATTTTATGAGGCCAACATCATCCTGATACCCAAAACTGGCAAAAACACAACAAGGAAAGAGAATTATAGGCCAATTTCCTATAGATGCAAAAATTCTCAATAAGATTCTAGCAAATTGTATCCAATAACACATTTCAAGGATTATCCACCATGACTAAGTGGGCTTCCTTCCCAGGATGCAGGGCTGGTTCAATATTCTGAAGACCATAAATGTAATTCAGCACATCAATAGGTATAAAACCAAGATATAAGAACTAATAATTATTTCAGATGCAAAAAAACATTCAATAAAGTCCAGCATCCCCTCTTGCTAAAAACCCTAGAACACTTAGGCATTGAAGGAAAATTCCTCAAAACAATAAGAAGCTTCTGTGAAAAACATGCAGCCAACGTTTTGCTTAATGGGCAGAAGCTAGAAGCATTCCCCCTGAGAATGGGAACAAGACAAGGATGACCTCGCTCATTCCTCCTATTCAACATAGTACTGGAAGCCCTAGCCAGAGCAATCAGGCAAGGGAAGAAAATCAGGGGCATCCAAATAGAGAGTAAGGAAGTTAAGATATCCCTCTTTATGGATGATACGATTCTATTCCCAGAAAACCCTATAGTGAGTCAATCAAAAATCTTCTCACACTGATAAATGATTTTGGTAAAATCTCAGGTACAAAATCAGTGTGCAAAAGACAGTTGCATTTCTATATACCATCAACAAGCAGGCTGAGAACCAAATAAAAAAACACAATCCCATTCACAATAGCCACACAGAAAAAATAAAATGCCTTGGCAGCCAACTAACTAGAGAAGTGAAAGACCTTTACAATGAGAACTATAAAATGCTGTTCAAAAATAAATCAAGGATGATACAAACAAATGGAAAATATCCCCCACATTCATGGATTTGAAGAACCAATATTATCAAGATGTCCATCCTACCCAAATAAATCTACAGTTTCAATGCAATATCTATCAAATTGCCAACATCGTTTTTCACAGATTTGGAAAAGACAATACAGAAATTCACATGAAAGCAAAAAAGAGCATGAATGGCCAAAGCAATCCTCAGCAAAAGTAACAAAGATGGAAGTATCACACTTCCAGACTTTAAACTATATTACAAGGCTATGGTAACCAAGATGGCATAGTACTGGCACAGGAATAGGTGTAAAGACCAATGGAACAGGGCAGAGATACCAGAAATGAAAACATGGTCCCTCAACCAACTCATCTTCAACAAAGCCATCAATAACAAACATTGGGGAAAGGAAACCATATTTAGCAAGTTGTGCTAGGAAAACTGGCTAGCCATACGAAGAAGAATGAAACTGGAGCCCTGTCTATCACCATATTCAAAAATCAACTCAAAGTGGATCAAGGACTCAAACATAAAACCTCAAACTACAAAAATCTTAGAAGAAAACTTCAGGGAACACCTTTCTGGACATCAGAATAGGCAATGAATTCATGATCAAGTCCTCAGAAGCAAGTGCAAAAAAAGCTAAAATAGACAGGTGGAACCTTATTAAACCGAAAAGTTTTTGCATAGAAAAAAAAAAAACCATCAAGAGAGTAAAGAGACAACCCACAAAATGGAAAAAAATATTTTCAAATTATGCATCTAACATCCAGGATCTACAAGGAATTCAAATGAATTGTAAGGAAAAAATTTTTTTTAATTAAGCAAAGGACATGAACAGACATGTCTCAAAGGAAGACATACAAACAGCCAACATGCATATGAAAAATTCTCAGCTTGACTAATTATCAGAGAAATGCAAATCAAAACTACAATGAGATACCACCCAACACCAATAAGGATAGCTATCATTAATAAGTCAAAAAGCAATAGATGCCGGCATGGCTGTGGAGAAGAGGGAACACTTCTACACTGTTGGTGCAAATATAAGCTAGTTCAACCTTTGTAGAAATCAGGGTGGTGATTTCCAAAAAAAATAAAAATTGAGCTTCCATACAACCCAGCAATCCCTCTCCATGGAATACACCCAGAGGAATATAAAATGCTCTTCCAAAAAGACACCTGCACATGCATGTTTATTGCCATACTATTCACCATGGCAAAGACCTGGAACCAGCTCAGGTGCCCATCAAAAATGGACTGGATACACAAAATGTGACATATCTATACATGATGGGATACTATACAGCCATAAAAAAGAACAAAGTCATGGCCTTGGCAGCAACTTGGGTGCAGTTGGAGACCATCATACTAAGTGAACGATCACAGAAAAGAACTGAATACCACATGTTCTCACGCATAAGTGGGCCCTAACACTAATCACACTAGCACAAGAGTGGGATTGTCAGATGCTGGGCACTGCTCGTGGAGGGAGGGAGACGGGAGGGAGGCAGGAGGGAGGGAAAGGGGAAAGAAATAACACAAAGGGTACTTGGTCCGCTACCAAGGGGAGAGAGGGTCAGCTAGAAGCCCAGACCTCACCTGCATGTGGCCTACTTATTAGCAAATCCTCACGTGTACCCCACAATTCTAAAATAAATTTAAAAAAAAGAAAAAGGAACAGATAAACGATAGTCTATTCACAGAATGGAATATCATTTAGCAATAAAAAGGAATGTACTGCTGATACACATTAATGACGAATATTAATATAGAAAACATTACACTGAGCTCTCTTGGGGTCACTCACCCTAGAGGAAACCAGCTGCCAAGACATGAAGACACTCAAGCACCCATATGAAGAGGTCCAGTTGGAGAGAAACTGACGTCTCCAGTCAACAGCATGTCAATGAGCCCTTTTAGAAGTGGCTCTCCAGTCAGTCAAGCCCTGGCCCAAACCTAAGTGCAACCTTCCTGGAGACCCCAAGTCAGGGCTACCCAGCAAAGATGTTCTGAAATTCCTGACCCACAGACACTACATGAGACAATAAGTATTGAGGTTTAACTGCTAAATTTTGGAGTAATTTTTTATATATCAATGATTAGCTAATAAACACAGTGCTATGATGCACACACACAAAACTGACGGGCATAAACCAGTGTCTTATTTAAAATCATTTAAATAATATATGATACACCAAGCACAAAGGCATGAGTCATAAAGAACAGGCCAGTGAATTATCACAGAGTAATCTTATCTGTGTAATCCCCACCCAAGCCAAGGAAAACCACATTACACAACCAGCACCCACGCTCCCTCTCTCTTGTCCAATACCAGCTGCCATCCCGGCTTTTAACTCCATAAGAAATGTTTTACTTATCTTGAATATTAAATAAATGGGATTATCTACTATGTATTCTTTCATGTCTGGCATTTTTCACTTCACATGGTTAATGATAGTCATCTTTGGTATCTGTTGTAGTTATAGCTCATTCATTTTCATTGCTGCATAAGATTAAATTGAATTGAAGGTACCACCAAAAATACACTGAGTGAACAAACTATGTGCTTCCATTTATATTAAATTCAAAACAGATAAAACTAGCCTATAGAAAAAAATACAACAGGGTAGGTGGGGGTGGAGATTGAGAAGAACAAGAGAGAACTATCTAGGGTGATGATAATGTTCTATATATTTTGATAGAGGTTAGGTTACATAGGTGTATGTATGCTTAAGATTTTTGCATGTCATTGTATGAAATTTTGTAGCAAATGAAAATAATCTGAACACATACTGAAGCCGTGTTAATGGTATGCATGCTGAGTTATTTAGGGGAAGCATATACTTATATTTGTAATTTTGAAGTGTATTTGAAAATAGGACATGGTGAATAGAGAGATGAGTAGATGGACAAACATGTGATGAAGCAAGTATAGCAGCATGCTCATGTCAGAATCTAGGTAGTGCACAGACAGATGCTCAATGTCAATGTCTTTCCATTTTTCTATATGTCTAAAACTTTTAAATATAAAGTGTTAGAAAAAAATTAGATGACCAGAAGGAGAATTATGGTAGGGCCATTGTTTTCTTAAGTAGAAATGAGACCTTTGTGCTCAGATCTTGGTTGCTAAACACTACGCTCAAATAAAAGAAATCAGGGCCCCTTGGAGAATTAGCTGATTCCTGGGCAGGGCAGGGAAAATACAAGATGAGCCTGGGGCATCTCACAGTGTCAGAAAGTAAGGAATATTCAACTAACAAAAGAATAGATACGAGTCAAAGGGACACAAGAACCAACCGAAAAAACTCTCAATGGCCAAAGGCAGAACAACTTGAGCAATGAAAATGTGCCATCAGATTATAACCCTAAACATAAAATAAATATACGTGAGTTTAGACTGGCATAAGTAAATAGTTTAGAAAATAAATACATGGGGAAAGAGACAAATCTCCTGTAGTGAATGATTTGTGTAGCTATGCTTCCTTCCAGAACATGGAGCTTAACTATCTCCACCCACCCTTACCCCATGGAATGCTGGCTGCATCTAGTGACTAAAGGGGGTAGCGAGAGGGAAGTAATTTTACAGTGGAGAAAACTGGCATGCACTATCTTGGCCAGGTGATCCAGGCTAACATAACCAGGGCTGAGCCAGGGTGACAGACGTGAAGTGACCAGAAGGGCACTTTCCCTCGTGGTATTCGTCCCCAAGCCCATAATCCCAGTCTGCATGAGGAAAACACAGACAAACCCAAACTGAGAGACATTCAACAAAACACCTGACCAGCACTCTTCAAAAGGGACACACAATGTGAGATCCTGGATGGGATTCTGGAGCAGAAACTGGACAACAGCGAGAAACTAAGGAAATCCAGATAAATTATAGGGTTTGATTAAAAGTAACTCGCCAGTGCTGCTTTCTTAGTTTTGGCAAATATACTGTGGCTATGTCAGAGGTTAACAATAAGGGAGCATATGGAAACTGTACTATCTTTGTAACTTTTCTATAATTTTGAAAATTATTTCAAAATAAAATGCCCATTTTTTAAAAAGACAATACTCAAGGCAACAACAACAACAGAACAATCTTTGTACATTAAAAAAAGAGAGAAACACTTTAAAAACAGTTTGTATGTGGTTTTCTCAAAATCTAAATCAAAAATCAGTTCTTCACGGGTTCAAGACCCGCCTGGGCAACTTGGTGAGACCTCATCTCTACAATAAATCAAAAAATTAGCCGGGCGTGGTAGCGCGTGCCTGTAATTCCAGCTACTCGGAAGGCTGAGGTGGAAGGATCGCCGGAGCCCAGCAGGTCGAGGCTGCGGTGGCCGGGAGCGGCCACTGCAATCCAGTCTGAGCGACAGAGTGAAACTCCAACTCAAAAAAAAAAAAAAAACCAATGTGTATCTCTGGGTATCAGGATTTATGGTGTGAGAATGTCCCCTTATGTATTAGGTGAACCTAAAAGGGAGGAGTCCAAAGCTTGCAGTACATTTGAAAACCAGAGGGCCAGACACCACAAGTTTTATAATCAGCATTTTACTTTAGATTTGATTAGACCTTGATCATTTCAAAGCACTTTTCATATACCGCTCAGTTTCTAATGCCTGAAATCTCAGCCCTTTGAAAGGCAGAGACAAGAGGACTGCCTGAGTCCTGAGGTTTGAGACCAGTCTGGACAAAATGGCAAGATTTCATCTCTACAATAAAAAAAAAAAAATTATCTGGGTGTGACAGTACTTGCCTGTGGTTTCAGCTACTTGAAAGTCTGAGACAGAAGGATCACCTGACACTGTAGGTGGAGTCTGCAGTGGCTGTCAGTGTACCACTGCACTCCTGCATGGGTGGCAGAGTGAGGATTCATTTCAAAAAGGAAAACAAACAAGATAAGCACTTTTCATTGTGCATACATTGAGAGGCGAGAGGGACTAGGAAGACAGAGAGGAGGTTTTAAAGAAGGCACTAACTTAACTTATGATAAGTTATTGGAATTTAAAAATCTCAATGCCTTCCAAAACTCAAAGACTTCGGAAGTTCCAACCACTATGCGTCACTTGGTTACACAAGCTTGCCCATGTCATATCTAAAAACACAGAAGCAAAGCCAGTCCATATCATTCTAGTGTTGAGTTCTGCAGACCAATTATCACCAGTCTATGAAGAGCCAAGCACCTAGACTGTTGGAGACCACTGCCCTGCTTGAACTCTGCTGAAAAGATACTTGGTGTACATGCAAAGTCACAACCAACGAAGAATGCCTATAATGGCAAACCCAGATAGGCATGTATGCTGAGGCAAGTTCTAAAAGTGCAGTGTCTGTTGTGTTAGAATAGATAAGAAGTTATACATTGTCTTGAAAGCAGCTACACTGTATCTTGTAAACAGTCACAATTTATCACAAAATCTTTCTAAAATCAAAACAGGGAGTTTTCTCTCCACTGTCTGTACTTTGTATTAATCATTTTGTACTAATAAAAGTCTAGTGGATAAGAGACTCGGGGCCTTTGTTCCATGAAATAAAGTGCCTCCTGGTCCCCACTTTCTAACCTAAAATGTGTCTTGTGAATTGTGCTATACCACGCCGTTCCTCTTTCAGGATCCATTACCACCCTGCCTTGAAAAACACAGTAATGAAGGACTTGCTGACATCACACAATCTCCCCAGATTGAAACAAGAGAAAATTGAGACCCTAAGTAGACCAATAACAACCCAGGAAATAGACTATGTCATAAAAAAACTACCTTAAAAAAAAAAAGCCCTGAGCAGGAGGGTTTTCCAGTAGAATTATACAAAACATACAAAGAGGAGTTAATACCTATCCTATTGAAAGTATTCCAAGCAATTGAGAAAGATGGAGCTATCTTCAAATAATTTTATGAAGCTAAAATCACATGGATATCCTAACTAGGTAAAGATCCAACAAAGAAAGAGTACTACCGGTCAGTATCCTTGATGAACATAGATACTCAAATTCTGAACAAGATTCTAGCAAATCAAATCCAAAAACACATCTCAAAAATCATCCAACATGAACAAGTAGGCTTCATTCCCAGGATAAAGGGCTGCTTCAACATTCACAAGACCATAAATGTAATCAAATACATCAACAGATGTAAAAACAAGAAACTTGTGATTATATCATTAGACACAGAAAAAGCTTTCAATAAAATCCAGCACCCCTTCTTGATAAAACCCTCAAACATCTAGGTATTGTGGGACATACTGCAAAATAGTAAGAACCATCTAGGAGAAACCCACAGCCAACATACTGCTAAACAGAAAGAAATTGGAATCATTTTCCCTGAAAAGCGGAACAAGACAAGGATGTCCACTCTCACCCCTCCTGCTCAACTTAGTGTTGGAAGTTCTATCTAGAGCAATCTGCCAGGTGAAGTATATCAGGGTATTCAAATCAGAAACAAGGAAGTTAACTTATCTTTCTTTGCAGATAACATAATCCTATACATTGAAGACCCAAAATATTCTGTCAAAAATATTCTTGCACTGATAAAGGACTTTGGCAAAGTCAAATAAATGGGCAAAAGACAGTCTCAAGCCTATACACCAACAATAAACAAACATAAACCCAAATTAAAAATACAATACCATTCACAATAGCCTCACCCACACAAAAATGAAATACCTTGGCATCTTCTTAACCAGAGAAGTGAAAGACCTTTACAATGAAAACTACAAAGCACTGCTCAAAGAACTCAAAGATGACACAAACAAATGGAAAAATGTACCATGCTCATGGATTTGAAAAGTTAAGATGTCCACCCTACTCAAGGCAATGTACAGGTTTAATGCAGTACCCTTTAAATTACCACCACTATTCTTCTTAGACCTGGAAATGACAATACAAGAATTCATATGGAAACATAAATGACAACAAATAGCCCAAACAATCCTCAGCAAAATAGCCAAAGCAAGACGTGTCACAATTCCAGACTTTAAACTTTATTATAAGGCTGCAATAATCAACACACCCTGGTATTGGTGTAAGAACAGGCATAGAAACCAATGGAACAGGATAGAGATCCTGGAAGGAAAACCTCAATTTCTCAACCAAATCATCTTCAGCAAAGCCTCCACCAACACCCACTGGAGAGAGGAGCATCTACTCAGCAAATGGTGCTGGGAAACCTGGCTGACTACTTGAGGAGATTAAAACAAGACCTCTACCTATCACCATACATAAAAATCAACTTTAAATGGATCTAAGACCTAAATGTAAAATCTAAAATTATAAGAACCTAAGAAAATGCAGGAGAAACCCTTATGGAAATTGAAACTGGCAACCAATTCCTGATCAAAACCCCAAGTGCCCATGCCATAAGAGATAAGATAAACAAATGGACCTCATCAAACTGAAAAGTTTCTGCAAAGCAAAAGAAACCATCAAGAGATTGGAGAGAGAGTCCAAAAATGGGAAAAAAATTTGCCAACTGTATATCTGACAAATGCCTAACATCTAGGATCTATAAGAAACGCAAATGTGCTGAAAAAAACAAACAGCCCTATTAAAAAGTGGGCAAAAGATATGAATAAACACTTCTCAAAAGAAGACATGTGAGCATCCAACAGATACATAAAAAATGTATCTCACTAATAATCAAAGAAATGCAAATTAAAACCACACAGAGATACCATGTAACTCCAGTCAGGATGGCCGTCACCAATAAAACAAAAAACAATTGATGTCGGAGAAGGTATGGGGAAAAGGGAGCATTTCTATACTGCTGGTTAGTGTAAACTAGTACAACCTCTATGGAAAACAATTTGGCGCTTCCTAAAAGATCTAAAAACTGATCTTCCATATGACCCTGCAATACCCCTCTGGGAATATATCTGGAGGAACACAAATCACTCTATGAAAAAGATACTAGCACACACATACTTATTGCAGCATTATTCACAATAGCAAAAACAGAGAACCAACTGTGCTGCCCATTGAAAGAGTACTGGATTTTTTAAAATGTGGTACATATACACAGTGGAATATTATGCAACAAGAAAGACAGACAAAATTATGAACTTCACAGAAACTTGGATGGACTTAGAGTCTATAATACTCAGTGATCTATCACAGAAACAAAGAATTTAATATCAGTAGTGGACCTTGAGCGATTATCATCATAATGGCAATAGTGGGAAACTGCCGCAGTAGGGAGTTGGGGCACATCTCATCAACAAGGGAAGCTATATAATGACCACTTGTATACCTAACACTGAATTGTACCCCACATATTTAAAATTTAAAAAAAATTAAAAAGAAAGTGATTGGTAGTAGAGGGACACCACCAAGAGGAGAGTGCACATAACATCAATAATGGTACTAAATCTCAAACCAGGTGAAGTGGGGACCAAGGGGAGTCCAATAAACACTTATGTACTTAACCTTGAATTTTTCCCCACATCTTTAAAAAAATTTTTTTTAAGTTCAAATATAAAATCAGTCTTTTGTACACAGCATATAAAGCCATCTGTCAGTATCCAAGGGAGATTGGTTTCAGAACACCCCATAGATATCAAAATCCATAGACTGGGCATGGTGGCTCATGCCTATAATCCCAGCACTTTAGGAGGCCAAGGTGAGAGGATTGCCTGAGTCCAATAGATTCCTGAAAAGCCTGGGCAACTTGGCCAGATATCATAATTACAATACATCAAGAAAAATTAGCCGAGTGCATAGTGTGAGGGAGCATGCCTGTAGTTCCAGATGCTTGGAAGATTGAGGCAGAAGGATCATTTAAGCCCAGGAGGTCAAGCCTGCAGTGGCCATTAGCATACCACTGCACTCCAGCCTGGGCAACAGAGTGAGACTCCTACTGTTACTCCAAAAAGAGAAAAAAGATTCTATGTCTATCTTGTAAAGTGTTTAATCCATTTACACAAAATTTAAGTATTGATAAGGTACAATGTATATGTGCCATTCCTCCATTGCAGTCTTTTTTTGTTTGAAATAAATATATTTTATTGTTCCATGTGAATTTCCATGCTGTTTGTTTTTAGTACATTTTGTCATCTTCTTAACAGTTGCCCTCAAGATTAAAAACAACATCCTAAAACGATCTAGGTCAAATTAATACTAACTTAATTTCAGAAGTATAGAAAACCTTTGTTTCTATGTATCTTAATTCCATCCTGACATTGAACTATTCATTGTCTTACACATCACATATTTATACACTTTATGCCCATCAACACAGCTGTATTTATTGTTTCATGCAGTTTTCTTTTAGAACAGATAGGTGAAGAAAAGAATTACAGACAAAATAAACATTTATTGTCTTATATTTACCTATGCTGCTAATTTTAGCAGTACATTTTATTTATTTGTAGGTATTTTACCTACTGTCAAAAGGATACTAGTTCTTTCATTTAGGCTTGAAAAATTCTCTTAGAATTTCTTGTAGGGAAGATCTTCTCATAATCAATTGTGTGCTTTTTTTAATCTTGAAATGTCTTAGCTTCTCCTCCATTTTTGGTGGGTTTTCTTGAATACAAAGTTATTGGTTAACACTCTTTTTTCCTTCAACATTAGGAATGTGTGTGTAAAAAGTCAGCTTTTAACCTTATTGACAATTCCATAAATATACACACACACATACACACATGAGACTCTGACTCAAAAAGAAAGAAAGAAAGAAAGAAAGATTCATTTGCAGAAAAGTGAATAGCAAAAAACTTAAATCACCCAATGTGTACCTTCCTAGCTGAGTACAAACAAGGCAATGCCCCATCTTCTCATTCAGCTATCATGCTATAGATAAATGTCCTTTATGTGGTCTAGTTAGTGCCACATTTTTCACACTTTTGTGGTTTCTATTAGTGATATTGCTATTTAAAATGCTTACAAGCACAAGTGCTAGAGTGTGTCTGGTGACCCTAAAAGCAACAAGGCTGTGATATACTTTAGGGAAAATATGGCTTAGGTAAGACTTGCTCAGGCATAAGTAACAGTGATGTTGAACATGAGTTCAGTGTTAATGAGTCAATGATATACATTGAATAAGATGTTTTTAAATAGAAATATCCACAAAATGAAATTATTTGGGAATGTCTAACAAAAAAGTTATAATCAGGGACTCTTAAATATAATCCAGTATCTCACCTAGGAGCAATGGTTCAGTATTTGCTAATTTGATGTTTGTCCTGACTCTACAGAATGTAACTACTGTGAATAACAAGAATCAACTGTACAAAGTAACCAAGATTAGAGAGTCAGTTGACAATTTAACAGTCAAATAGACACAGCTGAAGAATTAGTATAATGCAATGGAGATTTAAAGAAACCACAAAAAATGCAGCACAAAAAAACAAAGAGATGGACTATATGAAAAGTTAGCTGTCCTTCCTACTGAATAGATTTAATTAACCACTATCAAGATTAAAGAAGGCTTCTTAAAAAAAGATATTTTATACTGGGCTCTCACCTATAGTCCTAGAAATTTGGGAGGCCTAGGTGAGAGGATTTCGAGACCAGCCTGGGTAACTTGGCAAGACCTCATCTCTAAAAGGAATAAAAAATTTAGCAGAATTTGTTGGTGCATGCCTATAGTTCCAGCTACTTGGAGTACTGAGGCAGAAGAAATGCTTGAGCCCCATAGATTGAGGCTACAGTGGCAGTGAGCATGCCATTGCACTCCAGCCTGGGTGACATAGTGAGTTTCTGACTCAAAAAAAAAAAAAAAAGGCACTGTAGAAGACATAAACAAGCTGATTCTCAAATGTATATGAATAAGCAGAGAATGTAGAAAAGTCAAAACAAAATTGAAACAGAAGTTGGAGGATGAAATTAATTATCTGATATCAAGACTTATTTTAAAGCTATGAGAATGAAGTCAGGTATAGTTTGACAAAGACAGACATATAGGTAAACAGAAGAAGTAAAATGTCTAGAACAAGAGCTATACTAATATATTTACCTGATTTTTATATCAATATGATAAATGAGTCCACTGGGTAAAAGATCTCTAACCAATATGTTGCTGGAACAACTGGATATTCACATGAAAAAATAAGAAACTTTGATCCCTATCTCACTTCATATTCTTTTTTTTTTTTACTTTAAAAAAATTTTTATTTTATTTTATTTCTTATCTAGACATGCTGATGTCCTACTGTCATAGCTCATTACTCAAATCCCTATTCATATATCAAGTTAGTTTCAGACTTTAAACACTATATGCAGCCAA
>CAUYQG010036138.1:0-12693 GCA_963574415.1 Tarsius wallacei | reverse complement strand
GCCTAGACAACACAGCAAGACCTCATCTCTACAAAATTAAAAATTAAAAAAATTAGCTGGGTGTGGTGGCGCATACCTGTAGTCCCAGCTACTTGGGAGGCTGCAGGGAGCTGTGATCCTGCCACTGCACTATAGCCTGGGCGACAGAGTGAGACCTCAACTCAAAAAAAAAGTATATTGCAAAAATAACAGTATATTGTTTAGGGAATCATTCACATGTGGTAAAACTATAAAAGAAAATCAAGGGAATACTTATTATTACAACAGTTAGAGAGTCACCTCTGGGCAGAGGCAGAAGGTAGATGCAAACAGGGAGGGGCACACAAGTATCTTCTAAAGTTTTATTTCCTAACTTGGGTTATGGGTAAATGTTGCTCACTTTATTCTTCAAACACTACATATACACTATACATTCTCCTGCATAATAATATATTTCACAGTAATGCAAATGAAAAACATATCAAATGTTTATTCTATGGAAAGCTACTACGGATATGCCAAACAGACTCAAATTCCATCTCCACGCTACTAAAATTATGTTCACTGTGGTCAAAGACTTCAATGTCACTAAAGCTAATAAACGTTTTTAATCTTCATTTTCCTTGGTGACTCAGTGGCATTTAACACTGCAGACCACTCTTCTCCTTGAGATAGTGTCTCACCTTGGCTTTCATGAAACCATACTCTCCTGACCATTCCTTCTCAGCCTCCTTCAAAGGCTGTCTCCCACCACCTAAACACTAAATATTGGAGTTCCTTAAGGTACATCCATGAATAGTTTTTAACATGCTGTTCTCTCTATCTAGAGAGAACAACCAAGCCCACGGCTTCAATTACCATCCATACTTCAAAGATTTAGATCTCCAGCTCAGACCTCTCCTCTGAATGATATGACCCATTATCTTGTCATTGTCTCTACTTGGATATTTCAAAGCATCTAAACTTTAACCTGCTAAATTCGTGATTTCCCTCAGTTCTTCTAGTAGTCTTCCTTAGTGAATGGCACTACCAATCATCCTTGACAATTTTACTCGATGAAAACAAATTGAGTTTTGTTTTTCTTTCTATAGAATGAAATAACTCATTTTCTTTCCTCCTAGGAGAGGGTTAACAATGAGGAAAGTTATTTTGGTGATGACTCTAAGTTGGAATAAAATCTTTAAAAAAAAACATCACCTGGTAATTTAGATTTCCTACCTAGAGAGAGCTCAATAAAGTTCACTCCTTTCCCTTTAATTAAAAGTTTTTCCAAAACACAACAGCAATACTATATAATTTAAGTACTTTCCTTTCTTCTTTTAACCCCTTGGTGCACATTTCTAGCCTCTTCTTTCCATTTAAGTTTTGCACGCAATAGGTTCTTAAATAGTTTGGTTTTTTCTTCATTTTCTGTGTCTACTTTTTTCATTTCTCTCACAGTCCAGCTCTTCATGACTGAATGAGAACCTGCTATTTCAATCAACAAATATTTATTGAGCACCTACTATGTGCATTCTGGGATAGACTGATGAGCAAATAAGGTTCCTGCTCTGATGTGTTTTATGTCTGGAGTGGGGAGCAAACAGTTAAAAGCCAGGTAGTAGTAGTACGAGCTAATTAGGGAATTAAAATTGAATAGTGTGGTGGAGAATAACTGGGTGGCTATTTTAGATTGGATGGTCAGGAGAGGCCTTCTTGGGAGGCTATATTTAAAACTGAGTCAAAGAGATAGCCATTACCTCCCTTTGCACTAGCTGGTAACAGACCCTGAAAGAGAAACAATCTTGACATGTTTGATGGCTGCATAGTAGACAAGAGAGAAAGTTGTATCGTATGTTTATTGCAGCATTGTTCACAATAGCAAGATCATGGAACCAACCATACTGTCCATCAAAAGAGAACTAGATTTAAAAAATTTGGTACATATACACAATGGAATATTACGCAGCCATAGAAAAGAACAAAATCATGAATTTTGCAGCAACCTGGATGGAATTGGAGTTTCTAATACTGAGTGATCTCTCACAGAAACAAAGATCTGAGTATCACATGTTCTCACTCATAAGTGAACCTTGAACAACTATTGTAATACAAGAAAAGGATTGACAGTGGCGGGAAACTATGGAGGGGCAGGGAGGTGGGATTAATGGTAGTCAATATCTGTCTGGGGATGGGGGGGGCACACCTCATCAACAAGGATACCTGCACAATGCATATTTGTATACCTAACCCTTAACTGTGCCCCACAATTTTAAAATAAAAAATATGTTTAAAAAAAAAAAGAAAGTGGTATCAACTAAGATGAATCCAGGGACTAGATCACATAGGAAAATTACACTATCCAGAGTAAGAAGCTGGAGTTCATTCTTTTAAAAATGTATTCTTTATAATGTCTGTGGGATCTGCAGTGATGTCCTCATTTTCATTCCTGATATTGGTTATATGCATCTTTTTTTCCCCTCCTTAATCAGTCTTTATAAGAATTTATACAGTTATTAGTTAGTTTATTTATTTATTTTTTAGAAAGCAGGATTTATCGAGAGGACAGAAAAGCTCCCAGAGTGGGAGAGGACCTGAGGGGGTTGCCTATTTATTTATTTATTATCTTAAAGCTTTTACTTTGAGACATGATGGAAAAATCTTACAGGTACACATGGAAAAGACATGATTACCACTGTGTGAGAACAATCTAACCAGAAAGAAAGCTTCAATGCCTGTTTAGCTAATGTTGGAGTGAAATTCTGGGAGATGACATGCTGCAGGGCTGAAAGGAATAGACAATTAGTATTCCTCTCCTTCTTCCTCCCTCTCTCCTTCAACAGAATCCACCCCAACCTACTCATAATCCTTCTCAAGGACAGCCATGTCTTCACGGACCTCAGAAAACTTGCCTTCCTACATCCCCTCACTCATGTACCGGTGAACAAAGGCACGCTTGATATACATCAATCAAACGTGTGGTCCAGGCAAGCCCAGGCTTCAGCAACGGCTATGGTATTGCTCAGCATGCACACAGCTCTTTGTACCTTGGCCAGGTCTCCACCAGTCACCACAGTGGAAGGCTGGCAATTAATGCCAACCTTGAAGCCAGCGGGATACCAATCCACAAACTGAATGCTGCGCTAGATCTTGATGGTGGCAATGGCAGCATTGATGTCTCTGGGAACCATGTCATCACAGTACAACAGGCAACAAGCCATGTATTTACTTACCATGGCAAAGGCCACATTTCACCATCTGGTTGGCTGGCTCAAAGCAAGCATTAGTGATCTCTGCTACAGAAAGCTGTTCATGGTAGGTTTTCTCAGCAGAGATGATGGGGGCATATGTAGCCCAAGGAAGTGGATGCGGGGATAGGACACCAGGTCTGGAACTCTTAACATTCAGGGTTCTATTAAATCTGAGGGAAGCAATGATGGAGGACATAATCTGGCTAAAAGGGCGGTTAAGGTTAGTGCAAGTTGGGTGCTCAATATCGAGGTTTCTAAGACAGATGTCATAGATGGCCTCATTGTTTACCATGAAGTCACAATCAGAGTGCTCCAGGGTGGTCTGGGTGGTAAGGATGGAGTTGTAGGGCTCAGCTACAGCTATGGAAACCTGGGGGACTGGGTAAATGGAGAACTCCAGCTTGGACTTCCTGCCATGATCCCCAGAGATACATTCTATCAGCAGGGATGTAAAACCAGTACCAGTTCACCCACCAAAGCTGTGGAAAACCAAGAAGACTTGAAGACCTGTGCACTGGTCAGCCAGCTTGTGAATTTGGTCCAAGATGAGATCAATGATCTCCGTGCCAATGGTGTAGTGCCCTTGGGCATAGTTGTTGGCAGCATCTTCCTTGCCCGTGATGAGCTGCTCAGGGTGGAAGAGCTGGCAGTGTGAACTTCATCAATGACCATGAGTTCCAGGTCTACAAACACTGTCCTGGGCACATTTTGCCAGTGCCCATCTCAGTGAAGAAGGTGTTGAAGGAGTCACCCCCTCCCCTAGTGGTCTTGTCATTTGGCATCTGGCCAGTGGGCTGGATGCCATGTTCCAAGCAGCAGAGCTCTCAGCAAGCATCGCCAATCTGGACACCAGCTTGGCCAACGTGGATAGAGATATACTCATGCATAGTAGCTAAGGGTTAGGAGGTGAAGGCGGCAGGAGCAGATACTGGGTCCTGGTTACCGTTTCTGACAAGCTAAGAATTGAGGTAAGTAACACACTCAAGTTACTAGTTTTTAAAAAGAACCACCTGTTGACTTTACAGATCCTTCTATGAGTGTTTTCCATTTCATTAATTCCTGTTCTTGTCTTTATTATTACCTTCTTTCTACTTTCTTTGGGTTTAATTTTTTATTTTTTCCCCCATCTTTTTGAGATGGATGAATTTAAAGTCATAAATTTCCCTCTAAGTTCAGCTTTATTTACTGAAGATTTTATATGTTGTATTTTTCATTATCATTCAGTTCAGAATATTTTCTAATTTCTACTGTGATAGGTTATATAGAAGTATACTGCTTAATCTCCCAATATTTGATGTGAGGGTGTTTCCAGTCACCTTTTTCTTATTGGATGCTAACATAATTACATAGTGGTCAGAGAGCAGGGCTGGAGAGCAGTGGCATGCTCATAGCTACCATAGCCTTAATCCTTCTGCCTCAGCCTTCCAAGTAGCTGGAATAACAGGCATGTGCCACCATGCCCAGCTAATTTTTTAATTTATTGTAGAGATGAGGTCTTGCCAAGTTGCCCAGGCTAGTCTCAAACCCCTGGGCTCAGGCAATCCTTAAGAGATAGTATTTTTATTTAAAGAAAATTGAAACAAGTTTATACACCTAACAATATCAACACTCACATGTGGTATAACCAATATGTTTCATAGAAAGAGATGGAGTTAAAGGCAATCAAGTAGTCACTAGGGTAACTTCCTCAGGAGCTGACATTTCTGATACCTGTGGTCAGGTCTCTGCCTATTTCTCATCATGTAGTTCCAAAGAATAAAAAACGTCTGAGAGGGGAAAAAAGGTTTTGAGTGCTGAGTTTACTTACCTCTCTGGGTTTCTGCTTTACTCTAGAATTTGGTTCAGGGCTATCTTACAATTATTTTGTTAGCTCTTTAGTACACATAAGAAAAATTTAAAAAATATTATCTCAGCTTTTTTAGTTGATCTCAGTGGTCCTGATAACCTAACTCACCATTCCTAGAAGTGAAAGTTCCTAGCCAATGGGTGATTTTTAAGCTGGGGAGGGATGTAATCAACTGATCTATTTTGGTCACATTCTGTCAGAAGCTGTTTATAAGCAAAAGGAATAACATTTAAATCATTCACCAAAAAGAAAATGGTTTGAATTGGGTGAATTGGTTATTTGCCCTACTTTGCTTCACAGGGGTGTATGTTCTCTCTCCTGAAGAGACAGCAAGCTCTTGAAGATTAGATATCCTTTCTGGTTTTAGTAAGTTTTTGATAGGTCTGTTGCCCTTTCTCTAGGACCTGGGACAAGAAGATAAAATGCCAGTCTTCTTTGTCACCATTCTGGGATTTGAGGGCCCAAGGGAGAGCTAGACTCTTAGGAATTCATCTCTTCCCCCACTTCCCACCTACTAAGAATAAAGAAAACAACTTTATACCAAGTTTGAAGATTTAATCAGAGTGCAAGAATATGCAAGTAAGTAAATCTAAATATAGAGTCTGATACTGTTCAGTAATATCTAGAAGTCAGACTTTCTTATACAATCACTGCTGACAGATGTATGAATTTATATTTAAATTTCAAAAATATACATTAAGAGCCATAGTATTTTATATAATTTTTTACCCAGTCATTTCATGTTTACAAATTTGTCTTAAAAAATAATCATGGGGGCCTGGGCGCAGAGGCTTACACCTGTAATCCTAGCATTTTGGGAGGCCCAGGTGGTAGGATTGCTTGAGGCCAGGAGTTTGAGACCAGCCTGGGCAACATAGCAAGACTCCATCTCTACAAGATATTTAAAAATTATCTGGGCATGAAAATACATGCCTGTAGTCCTAGCTACTCTGGAAGTTGAGGTGCGAGGATAGCTTGAACCCAGGAGGTTTAGGCTGCAGTAAGCTATGATTGCACCATGGCACTCCAGCCTCAGAGATAGGGTGAGACCCTGTCTCTAAAAAAAAAAAAAAAAAATGTGGGTTCACAAATATTTAGCTACTGGATGGTCGTTACAAGAGGGGAAATTAAAGATTTAAAATTTCACCAGTAAGGGATTAGTAATTATACCTTCATATACTAGAATATCATAATATTTAATGACACAAAAGTTTCACAATAAGGTGATCAAAGAAGTTTATGAAAGAGTTTATGAAGGAGTGTATAAGGCAGGATTTTTAAATGAGAAAATATATGTACTCATAAACTTAAAAAACTTGAAGCAAATAAAACAAAATGTTAACAGCATTACTTTGGGGTGCTGGGATAACAGGATTTTTTTCTTGGCTTTGCTTATTTTTCCCCTGAATCTTCTATAATGAAAACATATACTTTTGTAATAAAAATCACATTGATTAAAAATAAACTAGAGTTCCTTTACAGCTAATCTGCCGCCTCAGACCACCCCTTTCCCGCTCCAATCCAGTGATAGCACTGATTAGCAGAGAAGTCTGCATTCCCCCAGTTTCATCATTTGTCCCACTTGGTACGTACATAGCTTTTTAGCCAGAAGAAAGAGTAACATTCATCTATCAGTGGGTAGGTGGCTCATAATATATATTTGGTGAATGGAACTGAATGCTAAGAGCCAGAAAATTTACCCACATAATGGTAACAGAGTGTCACATACTTCAAATACAATTGTTTTCTAACAACCTCCATTTTAAACTATCCTTATAGCATTATATTATCTTTCACCCCCCACCCCAGAAAAATACCCAAAGGGAAAATTATTACTACAGTGACTTTTTGCATTTTCTCTGGAAGGTCTGTCTGTTGAATATTTGGTCATTTTGTATAGTGTTGGTCAATAAGGCTTAACCGCTTCTGCTGCTGAATTGCCTGTCACATGGAGAGACTCAAACCTGCCCCCACTCCTCTACAGAAAAAAATGAATGCCTGGAATGAGCTGAAATTTCCAGGAAAAATATACCAGCTCAATTTGTATCAGTCCCTGTGGGATTACCACACTGATGTCATTTTTAATATGCCTTTACTCTTCCTCTCTGGTTGGCATGATCCGTCATCTCCTTCCTCAGCTGGGTTTGCTGCTTTTTCTTAGAGAGCAGATTCTCTTTGTGAATGACTCTCTCAGGGAGCACGTGCAGCAGGAGCCCAGAGCCTCACTCCATGGGAACGTATTAGACAGAGCTAAAGAATGGGCTATGAACAGCAGCTGAATGGAACAGGTCATGCTGCTTCTTGAAGCTGAAAAGGCCAATCCTGTAAAAGAGTTGATGAGAGCACCTAATCGGGTTTGACCCCACAGGCTGTGTGTGTACAGAGAGGGCTGGAAAGTGTAGCTTTGCACATGAGGAGGTAGCAATATTCCAGGGCTGTATCCAGACACACTTACTCATCTGCTTGATTCAATTTTATTTGTACAAAGGGTTTGTTGAGGCAATGGACAGACTAAGCCTTTAGGGATCAAGGGCTATGCAAATAAAACCTTAATGGAAGATTAAATCAGCTGATGCTCCCCCTCAGTGCTATTTCCATTTGTAGGACTGCAACTGGCAATAGGGGGAATGAATCATTCTTACTATATTTAAGCACTGATTTTAAAATGCCTTCTTTACAAAAATAGTATTCACCATAATAAAACAGACCCTGTAATACCTAGTTAACAAACAACAAGAACCTTTCTATAAAAAGAATGAACATCATATTATGGTTCAATAGCACAGCATAGTAGAGTAGCAAGCATGATAAATCAAAGCACCAACTATGGGGGTCCTCGCTTTGTTTACCACCCAATGAAGAACCAAGCCTTTACCTGGACACTTCTGTTTATTATGATTACTACTCCAAAATAATTTCTAAATATGAAGTGAATTACATTTCAACAATTATATATTATCTAGCCAGCTTCATTACCCAGTATATTCATTTTTTAAGAAAGGAAGGTCTCAGAATAAAATTATTTTTTTCTGTGAATTATGGGAAAAGTAAATGATTAGGAAGCTATGTAAATATTATATTCTCCTTGTATCAGTTTATATTTCACTAAAATATATTTAAATCACTAATTAGAATGTTTCAATATAATCATTTGTCCCCTCCCTGAAGATATGTTATTGTTGATTATTATGTCTTCAACAAATAGTCTTTATAATTGGAAGACAACTAGAGAATAAACCTAGAGATTTTAAACTACCTTAAGATACTGCCAATTCCCAAAAAAATGCACAGAAAAATATCCAGGAACATCTCTATTTCTTTTTTGTTATATATATATAAAACAAATGTCACATACTTCTACATATATATTTTCTTTTCTTTTTTTTTTTTTTTGAGTTGGATTTTCTGTCACCCAGGCTGGAGTGCAGTGGTACACTCACGGCCACCCCAGCACCAATCTGCTGGGCTCCAGCGATCCTTCTGCCTCAGCCTTCCAAGTAGCCAGAACTACAGGCATGCGCTACAACGCCCAGATAATTTTTTATTTATTGTAGAGACGAGGTGTTGCTAAGTTGCTGGGACTGGTCTCGAACCCGAGGGCTCGGGCAATCCACTCACCTCGGCCTCCCAAAGTAGCTGGGATTACAGGCTGAGACACCGAGCCTGGCCCTTTTTTGTTATATTAAGAAAATATTCAACATTTGAAAATGAATCAATGTAAATCACCATATTGATATGAAGTCATCATCTCATCATCCCTATAGATGAAGGAAAATCATTTGACAAAATTCAATACATAATCATCATAACAACTCTCAGAAAACTAGGAATAGAAGAAAACATGTTCAACTTCAGAAAGGACATCATACTTATCCAGTGAAAGACAGAATGCTCTCTTCCTAAGACTGGAATGGCCATTCAATTGTCTGTTTGGTATTGTACTGGAAGTGCTAGCCAGTGCAATAAGGTAGGTTAAAAAAAAAAAGCATACGGTTGGAAAGGAAGAAGTAAAACTCTCTTTATTGACAGACAACATGATTGCATTTGTAGAAAATTCTAAAGGAAACTATACAAAACTGATTAGAACCAAAGTGAATTTATCAAGATCACAGGATATAAAAACACAGAGGGGTTAAGTAACTTGACCACGGTTACAATTACAATTAGTAAGTAGAAGAGATAGAATTCAAGTCCAAGTAGTCTGGCCTTGGAGCCTTCCTCTTAACTATTACTTATATGGTAATTTATATGGTGTTACTGTATATGTGCATGCAAATACTAAACATCAGTTCTCCTTTTTGATTCAATTGCCACTAGCTTTAACCTATATTTTGGTGAAGAGGAATAAACAAACAAGACATAAATCCTGAATCCTCATTCTATATATAGAAAGCATGGTTTTTGACTGCTTAATAAAATCAAGGTTATGGATTTAATCCTTATATAGGCCAGCACATTTCACACTGGAAAAAAACCATCACTAATGCAATGCCAGATATATGTACCCTATATAGCCCCCACCCCAATAAATGGCAAATTTTCAAGTTCAGTGCAACTTATCTCAAATACTAGAAGCAAATCTTGAAAGAGTACTGATGATGCATCATTTTTGTAGATGAAAGACAGCATGCTCATTGACAAATCCAGAAATAGAATTAAAAACTGATAGACTTCAAAAGTAAGGCACTAATGCCTGGCTAGCCACAAGCCAAAGTAAAGGCTGGTAGCATTTATGTTTTTATGTGAGAAATTCAGGGTTATCATCAGAGACTTTACATTTGGATTTTTAAATAGTTATAATCAAGATTGCCTATACTATGGATAACAGAAATAACAGGATAACTACACTTCTAAATTAACAATGGCCCTACTCCCTACTACTGAATTTATTAGGCCTACTCCTAATACTGAAGTCTTGAAATACAGCCAATCCACCAACACTGGATACCAACACTCAGGGAGAGAGAAACACAGCAGGAGCCTGAGGTAGCTTTATCTAGATAAATGAACTGGAGGAGACTGCAAGCAAAGTGGCTGATGCAGGACCTTATTCAGAACAGTACTGCTAGAAAACAATCATAGAGCCGGGCTCGGTGGCTCAGCCTGTAATCCCGCGCCTTGGGAGCTGAGGTGAGTGGATTGCCTGAGCCTGCGGGTTCGAGACCCGCCTGGGCAACTTGGCGAGACCTCATCTCTACAATAAACCAAAAAATTAGCTGGGCGTGGTAGTGTGCGCCTGTAGTCCCAACTACTGGAAAGCTGAGACGGAAGGATCGCTGGAGCCCAGCAGGTCGAGGCTGCGGTGACCGGGAGCGGCCACCGCACTCCAGTCTGGGTGACAGAGTGAGACTCCAACTCAAAAAAAAAAAAAAAAGAAAACAATCATAGAAAAAATAATTCCCTGGTAGCAATCTCAAATGTGAAGGCTCTTTATGAAGATCATAAGTTTAAAGGACAGTTGCAAACATAATGGGGCTTTGCAAATAGTGACTACAATCTCAAAGAAAAAGGCCTGTCTTTGAACAACAGGTGGCATGGTGTGAGTGATGTGGCAGTACTTTTCAGTTAAATTTGCTTATATAGTTAATAACGTGCTGTATTCACTGGTTTAATGTTGTAATCCACTATATGTAAATTACAAACTTCACATTATTTTTTCAAATGGAAGAATCTGTAATTATCCATCCAACTCTATCTTATAAGCCTCTATATGATTGCAAGATGCATGACTCAAGGTTGTGTTTGTAGTCTATTGACAACTGCATTATGGTGCTACTAAGGATAAAGCAGCATGGCATTTTAAGAGCACGGCATAGGGGAAAGACTTAAACATGTCATTGAGCATCTTTACGTCTTAGCCTTTTCACTGAATGCCTAAAATGTATACTTAAAAACTGAATTTACAGTGTTATTATAAAGATTGAGATGGCTGGCTTATATACAATGCTAAATAAATAAGTGATCACCCCTATTTGCACACGTATTCTCTCTTTGTCTCTCTCTCTCTCTCTCTCTGTCTGTCTGTCTCTCTCTCTCTCACACACACACCCACAGAAGGTTATTAGTTTAGGTTGATTTATTGCCCCATATAGCCTGGCCCAAGGATAAATTATTATAGTTTGTCTCACTTATTTTCAGTGTGGCCAGCAAAGACATGGAGAAAAATATTAATTCTGGGATGAGTAGTTAGTGGAGGCTTCCACTGTTTAAACATTTAATTTGTCATACTTTCTCACTATTGTTTTGGTCTTTATCTCAATGGTTCTGAATTCTTTATTCTTTGTTTGAATATTGGTATGAGTCATCAAAAGAAACGTTTAAATACTGAAGACTACTGACAACGAATTTAAACAGACAGTAGGGCAGTTAAAGGGTTTATAGCCAAGACTCAGTAACAGGTTACAGCTTTATGCAACCATAGATCCTCAGTAAATCACACTCTGGTCTGCCTTAGCCCTCTTTTGAAATTCCTTTCAACCCTCTGCCATTTACTGTAATAACAATAAATTAGTCTCTAATCATATGAAAGATGACAATATGGGGAAGATCTAAATCGTCTAAATCCTGTTTTGATTTATCTAGACGTATTATTATGTTATTTTAAATATCTATCTACTTTTTAACTATTCAAAAGCCATATCTTAAGTGACGGAGCTTCTTTAAAGAAAGGAATCTACTGTCACCACTTAAGGTCTCTAGAAAATATGTTAGAGTCTTCTGCTTGGAAGCTAAAGAAACAGTGATCAGATTTACTCTCCTGCCTTAAACAACTAAAAAATTGGGCAAAAGATATAAATCAGTGGTTTTCAGATATTAGCTGATAGACAGCATAGGACTAAGATCTCAGAGAAAGGGGAAACAAAGTGAGCCCTATGAGTGTACCAGTTTACCGCCTAGAGACAGTTCCAGGATACAGTGCAGGGAAGTGGGGACCCAAACAATCCAGTGGTTTCATTAAGTTGAGGAGACTGCGATTAGACATCCATGAGTGCAAAGTGGCTAGAATTTGTGGGACAGAGAACTGGCAAGAGAGAGAGAACACTCTGGAGTTCTACAGGCAGCTCTCCCTGGTCTTTGACTAAGTACTGATGTGTACATGCAGGAGAGGAAACTACTCAAGGAGTAGGCAGAACAATCCCCAGAGTTCACACAGGGCTAGAAATAGTGTGTGTTCACATCAGTCAAAGTAGAAAGACCTCGTACTACACAAGAAAATAGAATCCTCAGAAAGGTATTGCCAAAGTAGTGAGGCTGCTCTAGACCCAACATAATAAAGCTTAGAAGCTATCCTTGGAAGGATCAAAGTGATTCTAGGTACCTTAACTGCATTCCAAAAAAAAGCAACAACTAATTAAAAAAAACAAAAAAACAAAATTAGCAATCAGGAATATAAAATTAACAATGCTTGGGCCGGGCTCAGTGCCTCAGCCTGTAATCCCGCGCTTTGAGAGGCCAAGGTGAGTGAATTGCCTGAGCGCGCAGATTCGAGACCTGCCTGGGCAACTTGGTCAGACCTCATGTCTACAATAAATCAAATAATTAGCCGGGCATGGTAGCGCGCGCCTGTAGTTCCAGCTACTTGGAAGGCTGAGGCGGAAGGATTGCCGGAGCCCAGCAGGTCAAGGCTGCGGTGGCCGG
>CAUYQG010036135.1:0-38467 GCA_963574415.1 Tarsius wallacei | reverse complement strand
AACATTATTCTACTTTTTTCTTTATATATATATATATATATATATATATATATATATATAGAGAGAGAGAGAGAGAGAGAGAGAGAGAGAGAAAGAGAGAGAGAGAGAGAGAGGAGGTCTTGCTATGTTGCCTAGGCAGGTCTCCATCTCCTGGGCACAAACAACCCTCCTGCCTCAGCCTCCCAACTTGCTGGGATTACAGGTGTGAGCCACCATGTCTGGTCTATTCCACTTTTAATTTTTTCCCAACCATTTAAGACCTAAGAACTATCCTTAGTGCATGGGCCATCCAAAATCAGGTGTTGGGTCAGATTTGGGCCCCGGGCAGCAGTTTGCCAATCCCAGTTCAGACCAGCCCTGTCCGAGAGAAATATAATGCAAACCACATCCATGATTTAAAACATTCTGGTAGCCACATTTGAAAAAGTAAAAGGAAACAGGTGAAGTAACCTTTAATAAGAGATTTTATCTAACCCAGTATATCCAAGATATTATTATTTCAACATGCAACCAACATAAAAATTATATATAAAAATAATGAGAAATAATACGTCTTTTTTTATTGATACTAAGTCTTCAATTCCAGTACGTATTTTACACTTAGAGAATATCTCAGTTTGGACTGACCATGCTTCAAGTGATCAAGAGCCACAGAAAGCTCATGGCTATCATATTAGACCTTCTAACTTACCAGTGTGTTTAATCCTTGAAATAAATAAAACTTATGTGCCTGTTTTATAAGCCGCACCCTTTCCCCTAGATCCCACAGACATTTTTACTCTAGCTCTGAGGCTGAAGAAGGGTCTCCACTGACTTGGAAGGGTCAGTGGAGGTACAGCGCTTTCCAGTCATTCTCCAAGACCCTTCTCAGGAACTGGCCTCTCCGGTCACCTTCCTGATGAAGGCCCAGGCTGCTTGGGGCTCCCACAGCCCCTTGGAGTAACTTCGCCATGGTGCCTGCCAAATCACAAGGGGAACGTGCCTTGTGGGGGCACGTTCCTTATGTAATCTTCACTGTACAGTTTGTAGGAGGTAGAGAGAGAATGACTCAAACAGTGACACACCCACCCCAACAGCCAGTGCTTATGTTCTGGATTCAGGGGATGCCTTGAGAGAGTATGATGTAAACCCACGGTTCCCTCACACCTCTCATGGTGCGAGCCTCCCTCTGTTGCAAGGACCATTGATGGGTTTCCAGGGGGCTGTAGCCTATAGGCAATTTTCATCTCTGGCCCTGACATCAGATGTTAATCCTGTCACCCTATGCTGCTCCACTGCATTGAGTCAGGCAGTGAACATCCTTGTCTCCCCCACATCTCACATCAACTGTAAGCTCCTTGAGGGCAGGGGAGGTGATCTAGTCTCCCTTGTATTCCTAGTATCAGCAGAACAGTCTGCAGCTGAAACATATTTAAATACAAGAGAAATCACATCACAGCAACTGGTGGATGAATGAATGAATGATATAAGTCACTGCAAAAAAGTCACTGCAAAAAAATCCCAGTTGTTCACTCTACAGCTCTGCCCCAGAGCATAGGGCTATATATCAGTCAATGACCCACTCACAGATCTCATTTGAGACTTACCAATATCTTCTTCCTCCTTGGATCAGAAAATAATTATAATAAGGTAGGTGTCATTTATATCGCTTGGGCAAAGCAAGTACTACAAAAGGTAGGCACTAAATTTGGAATTATTCAAACCTGAGTTCATATCCAGATTCTGATACGAATTAACTGGGTCACCTTGGGCAAGCCTTTTCTTGGGCCTTGGGCCTCCATTTCCTTATTTGTGAAATGGGGGAACTAAGGTCTAAGTCACATGGCAACATTGGGAAGACGAAGCGAACCTATGTGTGAACACCTGCAAAGCCATCCTTGCTCAATAATGTTTTTCCTTTCTTTCGCTCTGACCTTAATTTAGCGTGGCTGCTAGAAGCCCTGATACTCTCATTGGGGGGTTCTTTTACAAGAAGCCTTTTCCCATGAGTCAGCCAGAAAGAGGGTATTTGCAGTGTGGGGCAAGGTTCTCTTTCTCTCTTTCTCTCCCCACCCCCCACGTCTCTCTCCCCTCCCTGCTTTCCCCCTCCCTTCTCCCTCCCCCTCTCCTTCTCCCCCTCAAGGACAGTCTAGGAAAATGATTCCTTTAAATTCCTATTTTCCTGCCAGGAGTTAATACATAGCACACCTTCCCTGATGCACATATGTTATTGATTAGGTTCAATGAAAGAATTGCCATCATTTTGTCAATACTACTTGTGAAATAATATATACATATAATTATTTACATGCTTCTAATTTTCTTGGCTATATGAATTGGGGCTTTGGAAATAACTTATTTATGCTAATCCAGTGTGTCAATGACCCGCTGAAACTACCTAAAAATGGAGCAATTTTATCATCATTTTGATCCAAATTATTGGAAGAAAAAAAAGGAGAGAGAACAAATGTGACATTCAAATGGCCTGCTTTGACCACAAAACACAACTTCTTCTTCAAAACCTTCAAAAAGCAACAATTTGGATGATTATTGATCTTCCTTTTGGGGTGGTCTTTTATTTCTCAGGATCAAGAGTTTTAAACCTCCTTTGTGTCAGATTAATAGCAAGAATAATAGAGAATCTCTTGCTGTAACCAGATCTGACTAAAGCAGGTGGCGGCTGCTATTTCTTTAGTCAAAAAGGGGCCAGCATAGGGTTGAGAGGCAATGTCCTGCCATTTCTACCTTGCTGTGTCCCTTGGGGGTCAGGGGCAGGAAGGTACCAAGGCCAGAACCCCACCCCAAGACAAGGGGACCCGCCAGGACAAGACTGGGTTTGTCTCATCTCTGGTTTTTCAGCACAGAGCAGCCAAGAGCAGACACTCACTCCTCATTGAACCGCTGTTCCTTCAACAGACCAAGCCTCCAAGAATGATTTTATAAATTCAATGAAACGAGCCAGCAAATGAAACCATCGAGCTTAGAGAGTGCCCCAGAGTCACAATTCGCAGTGTGACCCTGGGCAGATCACTTGACCTCTCTGAACTTCAGTGTCTACCTACCTCGACAGACAGTGAGAATTTAAAACAGTAATGTGAAACAAGTACGGAGTCCCTCCTTGGCTGGCATTCAATAAGCGGTCATCTGTAATATGTTCCTACCTGCGATATCCTTTTTGAGGAGCAGGGCAGTAGGGTGTGGTTGAAAGGACAGGGATGTCTAGACCATGTCAGACCTGCTTATAACTTCCATCTTAGGGGTCAAAAGCACAGGCTTTGGAGCCGATCTGCCTATGTTGGATCCTAGGGCTGCCATGTACCGGCTAAGGGTAAGTTACTTAATCTTTCTACAGCTAACTTTCCCCATCTGAAAAATGTGTATCACAACAGCACCTAGCCTATAGGCTATTGTAGGAGTAACTAAATTAATACATATAAAGAGCTTAGAATAGTGCCTGCCATATAAATATTAGCTTTTACACAAGGGTGGGATTGGCAGATACTGGACACTGCTGAGGAGGGAGGAATGAGGGAGAGGGGTCCCTGGCCCACTATCAGGGTGAGAGAGGACCAGCTAGAAGCCCAAACTTCACCTGCACACAACTTACTTATGTAGTAAATCCTCACTTGTACCCCACAACTCTAAAATTTGAAAACGACCCCCCCCCAAATTAGCTTTTATCATCATCATCATCATGGCTGTCATCAATGTGTTGAGCAGATTAATTTCCCCACCTGCACAATGGGAATAACAACAACTGTTTCATGAAGATGTGTGGAGCCAATAACATTCAGGAATGGTAGGTACTTGGTGCACAGTAAGTGTCAAATAAAGGTTAGTTTTCTCCTGCCTTTCTTTGTTGATTCCAGTAATGAGGCAGCTTTGTCGAAGGGGCTTTGGCATTTGTCATGCACACAAGTCCATTCTTGCCTGCTTTGATTTCTTTGCAGAATATCCTCCCCACCTCTTTTCTCTTAACAGTCTCAGGTCCCCAGACAACAAAAGAACAAGACACATCCTAGCTGAGAATAAAATTTTTTTCTTTTCTTTTTTTTTTAACTGGTAACTGTCCTTGGCAGGCTGGCAGGGCCAGGAGTCATTCCAAATGAAACCACCAAATTACCAACCAGTCTCAGAGGTTTCTGAGAGAGGCTTAAGAACCTGGGCAAGGGTTTGCTGTACTTAACCCGCCAAAGCCTCTCCAACTGCAGCCTGTCACCTCCCGAGTGAAGTAGTGGATGAAATCAGCATGTATAATTTCTCATCTTCTGAGGTTCAGAGAGGCGCATTACATTTCAGCACGATTAACACTGCTTTCACTCTTTTTTTTACTGTTGCCTTTTCCCTTCCCAAGGACCCATGATAGGGTTCAAAGAAGTGGAGAGGGACAGAGGTGAGCACTTCAATAGAACAGGTGCTCAGCTTTAAGTGAAACACTCACACAATTGACAGCCAGGAAAAGACATCTTCCTTTCCTCATGCTCTGCCAAGTTTAGTAATTTCCCAGCAAGCCTCCCTAGGCTGAGAGAGAAAGAACAGGGTGGGGAAATAGTCAATCTCTTAAACTCAAAATTACCTATGAGGCACAATGTTCACTGTCTGGGGAATGGGCCATCTGAGACCCAACCTTTACTACTCCACAATACGTCCATTTAACAAAAATGCATGTGTACCCCCTGAATCCCAAATAAAGATGAAAAACAAATCTCTTAAACTCAAGTTCATTAACCAGGCATGGTGGCCCATGCCTGTGGTTCCAGTTACTTGGAAGGCTGAGGCAGAAGGATTGCCTGAGCCCAGAAGGTGGAGGCTGTGGTAGCCACAAGTGTGTCTCTGCATTCCAGCCTGGAAAAGAATGAGACTCTGACTTAAAAATAAAATAAAAAATAAATATCACAGTTATCCATCCAGTCAGCCATCTGTCTGTCTGTCCATCCATCCAAAAAGCTTTTTCCTCTCTACCAGTTTTACTTGGATTCATCTGTAGACCTTAGCCCATGTCCTTCTGAGAGCTTCTTTGATCTGTGACTGGGTCAAATTCCCCCAGTATTTCACAGCGCTGAGTAGATCTCATTTAAAGCACAGTGAGATCACAATGACAACTACTACCCTTACTTGTGAAATTATTTAATTAATGGTTGTAGGAGCTAGGGCCAAATGTAGGGCTATCTGTCTCCAAAGCCCAGAGTCTTTCCAGGTAAAGCGGCTGGAGCTCTGGTCCTGGGTTTACAGCTCACAAGCTGTGTGGCGTCCCATAAGCTGCTTCCTCATTCTTGGTCTTTTTCCCTATCAGTAAGACCGTCTCAATCTACTTTTATTTTCTAGGATTCATCATCATGGAGAGCTGATGTATATAAAGAATGGCCACTGGGAGCAAAGCTCAGGGAAGGACAGAGACCCCGACTCCCCGAGCCAGTCTCATGCTCATAACCACTATGGCCTCTCATGAGAATGGGCCCCTATGACAGAGACCTGGGCCCACCATACCTTCAAAAAACACCACACCGTTATCATGGCAGCACAGGCTTGTCTCCTTCCTCCTTTCCACTGACCTTCACCTTCACAGGTGCCTCTACCCCTGACACTGCAGGCCATCAGACTGGAATGGAGATGGGGGTCACACGCCTCCTTATCACGAGCTGTTGTGGCGGTGGCACTCCTGGGAGACACCTCCACTCATTAACTATTGCCTCCATGACGCCAAGTATGAGCACCCCTGAAGTTCAGAAAAATTAAAAAATGGAAAATTTAATTAAAGCTCTCTCTGCCTAATTGCCTTCCTGTTGGCTTATGGGGTCCTCTGAAGAAAAGAAAACAAAACTCTTTATCCTCCTTGTCAACCTGGGATTCACAAAGCTTGGGCCTTCAGTGAGGAGGAGCAGGGCCTAATGCTCTCTCTGCTTCCATAAGTTATTAGAAGAAAAGAATGCCTTTGTGACCTGGTGGTGGGAAAGGACTTCTTAAAGCCCCAAGATGAAAATCTTAAAGTTCAAAAGTGATGAATTTGATAAACCTAGGCTTAACAAAATTAATACATATATATGTATATATATGTACACATGCAGAAAAAAATACTTACCTAAAAGTGACAAGGAATTAATATTTATCAAATAAATATTTATAAATATAAATAACATACATATTTACAATATAATTTGTAAATATTTATTTATATGATTTATATAATAAATGTATTTATGTTTTATAATATTTATGAGACACTAGGAACTCCTTCCAGTGGACAAGAAAATGTCAGGAACTCTAAATGACAAATAGAAAAAATGATAATGGAGAATTCAGTGAAGAAAAACCTAGAAGGTCAACATGCCTCTGTAGATACTAAAACTTATATAGAGTCAAAGAAAGAAAAATAAAAAACAATATGTACCTGCACCCATCAGATTGGCAAAAATAGAAAATTCTGTCCCAGGTGTTGGAGGCTATGTGGAGATAATAGGACCTTGGAAGCTTCATGCCAGTGTGAGTGCAGATTGGGCAGCCTTGGTAGAGACTATTTCATACTACTGGTCAGGCTAAGTACACATGTGCTCTCTACTCCAGGTACAAAGCCTACCATAATTCCCACACAGGTTCAAGGAGGATGGTATGTAGGTCCAGTAGGAAGATGTCCATTACAGCATTGGAAATCATCCTGGTGTCTCTCTCTGGGGGAATGCATATGCAAAAATGTAGTAAATGCACACAATGACTATTTTGCAGTAGTTAGAAACAGCTAAATTATGTAGAGTTGACCCGCGAACAACATCAACTGCATGGATCCACTTATATAAGAATTTTTCTCAACCAAACGAGAACTGAAAATATAGTATTCATGGAATGCAAAACCCATGTACACGGAGGGCTGACTTTTCATAAACTTCAGGGCCACCTATGAGACTTGAGTATGGGTGGATTCTGGTATAGTGGGGATCCCGGAATCAATTCCCTAGTAAACCAGGGGACTGCCATACAGAGTGACATGAGTGAAACTTAAAAACAAAGTGCTAAAAGAAAAAGGTGGAAAACAGAATAAGATCTATAGCACTGTATGATCAATATAAATTTAAAATATTTATACACAAAACAATAGCTGTTTTACAGAATGCCTATGACAAAAGGGCTCACTTCAAACAGATGGAGGAAGGAAATAAGAGTGAAGAATAAGGAAAAAAGGGAACCACTCGCTCAACCAAAAGTGGGTTTTGCAAGGCCCAGTATTTATGAGGTTAATGTTTCATAACAGAAAGAGTGTGATTGGCACCAATGTCTATAAACAGCAACAGCATTAACATGCCTTGTTGATTGTGGCTGTTGCTCTGTCCTTTTAAGACACAAACTTATACTAAGATAGCAGCATGGCCTGGCTGCCAGAAACTAACATCCCCAGTGGATGTTCCAAGGAAGATCCTAGGACCCAGGATGTCCAGGACTTGGAAGTCAGACTGACCTGGTGTCAAATCCGCTCCCCCCCACCCCCGTGATTTAGCCAAAGTGTGATTTAGCCAAAGTACTCAACCTTCTCTAAGCCTCAGTTTCCTCCTGGTGAGATGAGAATACTGACCCCCACCTCCCTTTGAGTGACTATGAGATTTTAAATGAAATATATATGAGGCACCTAATCCATGTACCAAGCTTAGCCCATACTAGGTACTCAATAAATGGTAATTTCTCTTTTCTCACCTCTAACATTCCATTGACCTCATAATCTTTCACCTGTTCCCCAACCATAGCAAACTCTTCTATCAAGTTAAACCCAGATACCGAAGCAGACATTGTGCAGCTTAAAAAAAAAAGAAAGAAAGAAATATCTAGAACCTGTGTGTGACTAGATTTCTCAACCAACAATTGATTTAATTTAACAGCAAGTTTTGCAGGGGAAAATAAAATGCCTCCAATAGCATTCTTTTCTCTCACTTCAAGAGTGTGCAAAGGTCTACAATTTGTAAAGTATTTTCACTCCATCTTCTAATCTGATCCAGATTAAAAACCCCAAGAGTCAGAAATGCTCTCCATTTTGCAGTTGCAGAAACAGATCTCAGAGAAAAGAAAGGACTTGTCCAAGATCACCCAGCAACTAAGCACCAGAGGCAGGACCCCTGCTCCAGTGCCTGTTCTACCAGACCATACTGCCCGACTTACTGATCAATAAGACAAGGGGTAGTTTGCTGGTCCCTTGGCACAAACACAAGAATGCTAATAATAATCATGTGCACAATCACCTTATAGTTTCACGGTGTGTCCATGGCACAAGCTCATTGAATACTTTCAAGAAACCGGGGCTGGAGAAGAGCCAGGCTTGCCCATGGTCACCAGATGGGAGTGACATGGGCTCAGTTCTTGGACTCTGACTTGTAGAAAAGATCATCTCTATCAGTGGGACATGGGACTTGCTACCAAGACACGACCTTAATAAGCCCTTAAACATGGTGCTCACAGTTGGCTTTTTGGTTCTTCCAGGATCCCCCTGTAGCCCTGTGGGCTTCCTTATCACAAGTTCTAGAAGGAGAAAAGCAGCATGAAGAGTTTGCCCTTCACAATGTCCAGATCTCTTCTCCTCCCCTAGCAGTGCCTCTCCCTGAGTTGAGCTTTGAGACAAGCTGGGGAAACATGGTCCACAGATGCCATGAGTTCCTTGAGAAAGGGCACAAAGGAAACATGAGCTTGTTAATAGGATGATGGTAATGACTAGTGAAGACAAGAGACCTCCTGAGGAATCTACATAGCAAATACCAGCCCCCTGTAATTCTGAAGAAAAGAGACTTCATTTTACCTCCAGAGTCCATAGCTACACTTTTATTTTAATGATAGGGGTTAATGGTCCCCAAACACCATTTAGAAGGCGAGCAGAGACAAGGTTGTTGTGAATGGTAGTTGCCAATATGAGGAAGAGCCCCAAGATGTCAGAGCTACATTTGGGATTAGCAAATGGCCACAAATCCTTTGAGAGCCTGAGCAACAGTGCCTCTGCCCTGCCTCTACCCATGTCCACCCCCATGTCATGTCACGCCATGTCATGTGCAGATGAACTTCATGGGCTTTCACAAGGGTGACCAAAAGTTTGGAAGAGAAAGATTGACTTTTGTTGCATTGCCTCTGCCTGTGAAATATATTTTGAGTGGTGATTTTATTTTTATTTTTTTCCAATCTCAGCTTTGAAAGGTCAATCCAATACTTACCAGATGGACATTCCAGGGTTTGCAATACAGTCGGGACCCATATGATGGGATTTGGGTGGCAGAACCATTTTCTTGTACAGTAAAATATAATAAAAGAATCTGGAGGAAGGGGAGGTTAAAATTATGTTGAAGCAGTGAATGACTTTGAGGAGTCAGAACCACATAAGCCCCTGATCCTTTTGAAGAACCAGAGCTCTCCCTTTCCAAGGTTTCCACAGTCAGGGTGTGGCACACACAAGGGTGTGGCATAGGGAGGTAGGGCCTATCCTTCAGTTGCTAATTGCTAATGTGTGAAAACAGAAATGGATCCTTTGCTCAGAGCCAATAAAGTAAGCAGAGAGGACTCTAATAGAATCAGATAGAACTGGGTATGAACCCTGGTCTGCAATCATCAGCTTTGAGAACTTGGACAAATCATTTGATTTGTCTAAGTCGCAGTTCCCTCTGCTGTAAAATGGGAGCAAAATGCTTGTTTGGAAGGATACAAGAGTTCATGAAGATATGAGGTTTGGCGTGCAGTCAGGTTCCACATTACTCTCTTTCCCTTTAACCAGTCGTTCTTAGAGAATGAGAGAGACGGAAGTTAAGCCTTGGCACTGTGGATACAGGTAACCCGGTCAAGGGGAGTTGGGAAAGGCTTTGTGGATGTAAGCTGACTCCAGAGCTAGGTGGGGAGTCCACCATGAGACCAGCAAAGTGTATTAAATTATGAACTATATTATATATCTATATCTCCAAAGACGTTCAATATATATAAAGAGATTCCTGTGTGTCTGGATCACCCCTGCATCTGTGGGGGTTAGAACAATACCTAATAAACTGTAGATTCTCAATAAACACCTTTAGATGGGTGGGTGGATGGATGGATGGACAGATGGATGGACGGACGGATGGATGGATGAAGGTATGAATGGATACAGGGGTGGGTAGATAAATGGATGGAGAGGTAGATGAATGTGTGTGCAGATATGTGGGTTAGGGCATTCCAGAGAGGGGGTGAGGAAGGAATCAGCAAGTAAACACAGCAAAGGAAAGAAGAAGGGGGTAGATAGTCATTTGAAATTGCCAAATTATCTTTAAAAATAAAAATTTTGATTAATCTAAAAGATAAAATATGCTGAGGTGGTGGATTCAAAAAATATATTTAAAACTTTATACAAAATATAGATTTTTACATATAGGCCCGACTCACCATGAAGTTAAAAGTAATCTCCAAGAAACCATTAGGTTAATCTCCAAGAAACCATTAGGTTAAAGGCAAAGATATTTGTTTCAAAGTTCAATGGCCTGATTGCTAACGATTACTGTTAATTTTATGCATTCCCAGGCAGAGGAAAGCGGGTGTTCCCTGACATTCAGGGTGGGGGGCTACGCAAGGCTAGAGTGAGAAGGCAGGTGAGAGAAAGGGGCATATAGACAAGACTGGGGTGGAGAACCAGGCACATCAGAGCTCATCCACAGAGCTCAACAGGTAAGAGATGAAATGGCAATTTTCACGAATTCAAGCCAGAGCCAAAAGGTCATCTGATGATTGACCAAGATGAAATTCAGGACACTCCTTGAGGACTGAAATGTTCAGAGAGTAATCTTCCGACTCTGTGACCACACTGACCTTTCCAAGTCACTTCCAACACGCAGGATTATTAATACATAATTAATAGCAATATTGGTATTTTTTCAGGGGTTGGGGTAGGTGTGGGGAGGACATCTGTGTCTCTATGTAACAAAGCCACTTGTCACATCAATCTTTATAAATAAATTTGCACACACCCACACACCAGTACAGAAGTAAAACCTACAGTGATAAACATTTTACATGCTGTCTCCTGTTATTTAAACTCCCATTTCAAATGGTTGCACTTAGCCCATTGAGTGATCACAATTACTGAAAAACCCATTCCCTTAGTGTCAGATATTTATTTCTCCTTTTTTCCAACTTTTCTCTACTATAGATAGCAGTGTTATACTATCTTTAGGTATAGAATCTTTTCTTTTCTTTTTTTTTTTAAACCTTGGATCCTATCCTTAAGGTAAGACTTCAAGAATGGTATCACTGAGTTAAGGATAAAAGCTTTGTCAAAAAGTTTTTCAAAAATGTACTTTATTTGAGGGTGATAATTTATCACAGGCTTACTAATAGAAATTGATTCTAGAATTTCCTCTTGGTAGTTCAATAGGAAAAATAATCATGGGTTAACCTCTAAAATAACCATAGTATAGAAAAAGGACTACTACAATGAAGTTTTAACAAACTCCAGGAAGGCATTAAAGAGAGAAGGTCAATGCTGTGGCAAGACTGGAATAATTAGTCAACACGTGCACACTTCATGGGAATTCTGCTCTAGCTGAGACAACCGGCACGCCTTGAACTCCCTCCCCTTTCACAGATGCTAATGCCACTTTACCCTTTTTTCTGGGTATTAGTCTCTGTGGGAATTCCATGGGAGGTGCTGGAAAGGAATGAGAGAGAGGGATTTCGAATATTCTCTTTGGTCAGCCCATAATAAGGATTATTCTAAATCTTTTGTCTAGCACATATAAGATACCATGACAGTTAACGAATAAGTTAATTGGTTAAATCACTCTAGTGGGAGCCTCTGATTCATTCCTAGTGAGCCCATAATGCATGTGTAAAAGATTAAAACTACGTTTGAGGAAGGACCAAGATACCAGATGGCTCAAAGGAGCCCCATTGATATTTTCTTCTTTAATTACAAAAGTCATATGGTCTTATTAAAAAAAAAACTTGGATAAAAGAGGGAAAAAGTAAAACAAAAACAACAATTATCTATCCTATAGCTTCACAATTCATAGCTGATATTTTGATAGATTTTGATAGAATATACATGAGTTTTATAAAATTGAAATTAGACCATGCAAAGCTTTTTATTCTGCTTTTTTCTTTCATCATTATAAACTTTTCTAGTTAAAAAATGCATTCAAAACATATTTAATAGCTAAAGAATATCACCTAGAGTGGATGGATCATGAATGTTAAGTCATTTTCCTCCTGTTAAATATTTTATTTCTGAAAGTTTCTTTGACTTTGTTCTTATTCTTTCATTCACTCAACACGTATCCAATGCATACATGCCATGTGGGATGGACTGGGTCAACAAAACTCTCTTAGCCTCCTGCCTTTCGGAAGAAAAATGGGAAGCAATGAACACATACAATCAATACACCGTTCATGCAAGAAGAGCAGTGACCTTTACGTAAAGTCCTGAAGGTCGTAGAAATTGGCAGGGTCAGAATGGGAGTTGAGTGTCGCAGCGAGGGATACACAGGCAGGAAGGGATTGGTGTGGTTGGTACCAGGAAGGTTAACATTGTAGGGTCGCCCCATGAGCGGGAGGAGGGCAGTGCTGCTTTCTATACTAAGCACTTTGAAAAGCTATTCACACTGTGAAAAACACAAGATGCACTTTTACCTTCCAAAAGAGAAAGTGTGTTAACACTGAGAGTACCATGGGACTGGATTCCTTCCACCTGACAAGCCTCTAATTAGCAGCCGGTTTGCATTCCAACTTCACGCTGGCCAGTCTGCCTGTCTGTGTACTACCGACCACATGTTCATGACGGTGGGGTATGCATCCAATGGGAGATAAGCCCTGTCACCTCACAGAGACTTGCAGAACTCACCCTTTCTCCTTTGGTGGATTTCACTTGTATGGAAGGATAAGAGGGACAAAGATCCCAAGCACACTCAAAACAAGATCAAATATCTGACCCTATGTCCTCATCCAAGATATGCCTCTAAACTAAGGTGACCACTGGGCAACCTTAGTGGGTAGAAGACAGATGTGGTCTTGATGACCACAGAGCTTTGTTCATGCTGCTCCACTCAAATGCCCTTTCCCAGTCTTGGGTCTACCTGGCTAACTCCTACTTATCTTACAGCCTCAGTTCAAGCCTTGCCCTCTCCTGGAATCCTTCCCATGCAAGGCTGAAAATGCCCTTCTTGAGGTTATATTCCTCCATCCCAGCGCTTGCCATGGAACATAAAATAGTCTCCTGACCTATCTGTTTCCTTGTCTTGGGTGTGAGCTTCAGAGGACTGAGCATAGAATATTGGCTCAATAGCTTTTTGATGAGTGAATGAGTGAATGAATGAATGAACTCTGATCCCGATGTCTCAAATTTAATTATTGTTAGAAGTTGGCCAGTGTGTGTATTCCTCCCCAAGAACAAGAATGACATCCTTGCTACCTGTCATCCTGCCTTTGCCAGGGTCGGAGTAGTTCATACTTAGCCCTTCCCCCTGCCCCTCCATACCCACTCTCAGAATCTCAGGATCTGGGTTAATCTCAATGCAGCCTCTCATGCTGCTGTGGAGGCCGAATAACAGCACCCAGATATATCAGGTCCTAATCCTTGGAACCTGGAAATGTTATCCTTTTTGGAAAAGGGGTCTTTGCTGATATGATTAAGAATCTGAAAATGAGATTATCCTGGATTAGTCATGTGGACATCAAATGCCTTTACAAGTGTCCCTATAAGAGAGAGGTGGAAGGAAATTTGACAAATACATGAGGAGAAGACAACATGAAGATGTAGGCAAAGGCTGGAGTGATAAGGCCACAAGCCAAGGAATGCTGGCAGCCACCAATAGCTGGAAGAGGCAGGAACAGATTCTCCCCAGAGCATCCAGCACAGCCAGGTGGAAAGCCTGGTTTTAGCTTACTGTTGAATCTCTGGTTTTCAGAACTTGAGAAAAGAGATTTCTGTTGTGGTAAGACACTAGTTTTGTGGAAATTTGTTATAGCAGCCACAGGAAACTAATACAGCCGGCTAGTGGATGCTTCTGGGGGTCAGAACACCTGGCATGCCATCTTAACTCAGAGACTCTTTTGGAACTAGGATTCTCACTCAGGCTTCCTCTTGATTCACCGCTAGCCCTAGGCAAGTCTCCTCCCTGGCGGCCTTTAGTGTCCTAGACAGGAAGATGGGAGCCTAACAGTCTGCACCTGCCAGAGCGGCTGGAAGGATTAAGAGAGACACATACGTGCAACCCCTAACACAAGGCTAGGCACACAGCAGTCACTCCACATAAATTACATCCATTCTCCTTTTCTTTCTATGAAGAAAATCATCAGCACTCACCGAGCTTCCTGTGTCCCAGGCACCAACTCAAGCCTTCATGTGCAGAGGACACCCTGGCCAGTATTCCCAGCAGAAGCATGGGATGGGTGAAATGTGCCCCTCAGAGAGAAGTGTTTTGCGCTCCCTAGAAAGTGGAGTGAATGAATTTGAAAGCTATAATTCCCAGAAAGAAATATAAGATAAAAAACAAACACAAAAAGTACAATAAAAAATACGGATGGATTTTTTTTTCCTCTTTCAGGGCCCCTTTCCCATCCTTTGTAACCAGCCCAGGATATTTTCCAAGGAAGTGTGTCTTTTCCATAATACAGAGGTCAGGCTCAAACACTAAATGCGACTGAACATCTTTTCATTTTGTCATTTCTATATTCTCTATGCCTTCCTCATGGTCTAAATTTTTTTAATGCCAACTTTATTTTTTAATTTTAATTTATTTATGTATTTAAATTTTTATTTGTATTTACTTATTTTTTTGAGTCGGGATCTCACTCTTGCCCAGGCTGGAGTGCAATGGCATAATCGCAATTCACTGTAGCCTTGACCTCTTGGGATCAGGTGATCCTTCCGCCTCAGTCTCCTGGGTAGCTGGGACTACCAGCCCACACCACCACACCTAACTAATTCTTCTTTTTGGCAGAGACAAAGTCTCACTGTGTTGCCCAGGCTGGTCTCGAAATCCTAGGTTCAAACAGTCCTCCCATCTTGGGCAGTCAAAGTGCTGGGATTACAGGCGTAAGCCACAACCCCTGGCCTCGGTCTAAAATTAAAAAAAAAAAAAAAAAAATGTAAATGAAAGTCAAAAGCTGCTGTCTTGTGGGAACTTGCCCACATGTCCTGGCTCCTAGAGACCAGAGAAGACCTGTCAAATCCCAAATCTGTCCTGTGCCTGTGGGGACCAACAGCAGGCTGGGGTGGAGCAGAGGTCAGGAGCCCTTCTCTGGTTCTTTCTCCTGGCCCCTGCCAGGGCCCTCAGTCTGGATGTGAGGATCAAGCTCCCAACAGGGCAACTGAGGAGGAACAGGGGGAAGAGATGATGAGAACAAGCAAGACTGACACAGAAAGAACGCCCCCCCCCCCCAACTTCCTAGCTAAGTGACAAGTGTACTGGTCTTCCTTCTGGAATCCTGATCCAGTTTGTCACCTGAAGGCTTGCCCTGCTCTGAACCACCACCTCATTTCACCTTATGTCCAGACTGGGCTTCCACTCACAAAGGAGACAGAAGAGCTTGGTGGTTCAGAGAATGGGTGCAGACTCCAGACTGCTGAGGTTTGAATCCTAGTGCCATCACTGTCGACCTGGGAGACTCTGGGAACGTGTCTTTACCTGCCCTTGTCTCAGCAGCCTCCCTTATAAAATGGGGGTAATAGAAAGGAGAGCTGGCATAGTGGCATGTACCTGTAGTCTCTGCTTATTGGGAGGATCACTTGAAGCCAGGAGTTTGAGACCAGCCTGGATAACATAGTAAGACTTTGTCTCGTAAAAAAAAAAAAAAAAAATAGGTGGGCACAGTGGTTCCCACCTGCAATCCCAGCATTTTAGGAAGCTAAGGCAAGAGGATCACTTGTGGCCAGAAGTTCAAAATCAGCCTAGGTAATATAGCAAGACCCCATCTCTAAAAATAAAAATAAAAATTAGCCAAGTATGGAGGCAAAAAGAGAGGAAAGAAGATGAGGAAAGTGTGGCTTAGGGAGCCTGTAACATAGTCCTTCTTTTTTCCTCCTTCCGCATTCCTCTGGAAACATGCAGGTAAACCAAAGTCCCTGCCCTCCTGGAGGTCACAGTGATTGCAGGGTGAGAAATTAACAGGATAATGACAGTTGTGCAGAAATGTATGTTTTGATGAGAAAGAATTAATGGAGAAGGCCTTTGTCATAATCACAGAGGATGCTGAAGAGACGGGCAGTAGGAAGGATGGGCCAGCAGCATGTGCAAAGCCCGGGTGAGGGAAAGGGCATGGGATTCAAGAAACAGCAGAGGTTGGAGTGCCTGGAGCAGTGGATGCAGGTGAGAACCACACAAGTCAAGTTGAAGAGTTGCCTGAGCACAGGCTGACACTGTGCCTGGCACTGATAACTTATTCTCTATTTCATGTGATGCTCCTGGCAGTCTTACAAGGTCAGTGCTCCTATTATCTCCAGGTGAGAAAACTGAGGACCAGAGAGGTTGAACAACTTCCCCAAGACCACACAGCAAGTGACAGAGGCAGGATTTGGACCAAGGCTATCCAGTTCCTGAGCCCCCAGACTGCTCTTCCTCCCAAGGCCTTGACCAGATGGGCTGAGGGTGGGGAGGGAAAGGAAATTGGAGACTTCTGGGGGTGAAACTTGAGAAGCTGGGCCAATGGCAGTGCTGTTTACAGCTGGAGATTGGCTGAGGGAAAACGGTTTGTCAGATGCTGGGGTTCCTAGTTCGGCTTTGGACATGTGGAGGCCCAGCCACCTTTGTCTGCCCTTCAGCTCTTTTCTGTCCCCACAAAGCAGTCAGTGGTGGAGGGTGGTGTGGGGCAGGGCTGGTGGGGCAGAGGGAGCCCAGACAATTGTTTTCTGTATAGAAAACCACCCCCACCAACCCTTGCAGGCGTGAGCCTCCCTGGGTCCTTTTACAAAAGCAGGTGGGATGGTCACATGCTCAGAAATGCAGTCAACATTCAATGAGAAAAACAAAGCAAGATGGTTCAAACATTTTGGTTTTCATTTTGTTTTTTGTAGTCAAGATTTCTTGTAAGTGATCAGGAGTTCTTGGGAGTGGCACACAAGGGTAATTTTCCACAACAAGACAGTGTGAAAAAAAAAAGAGAAGAAGAGAATTAATGACAATACAGGGCTGTCCTGTGTTTCTGAATTCTGGAGGCAGGAAACCAACACTATTTCAGGGACTGGGTGGTATCATGGGAGGATCCCGTCCTTGTAGGCCCACTTGCTGAGTCAGGTCTTGGGAACAAGGCTGATTGATCTATTTCAGTGATTACGGAGGAGTCATTTGGCTTTGCAGGATGTTAATAAGCATTAACAAAACAAAGATTCTGTTCACATAGGCTTGGGGAAAGCTGGCTTATTACAGCTTCTTTACTGAATGACTTCCCAGAATATTGAACCAGGGAATGTGCATTGTGACCCTCCAAGAAGAAGGAGAATTTCCCAAATGTATTTGATCGCAGAACACTTTTGTAGCTATCTTTTCCAGGAAATAGATTTAGGGAAATGTTCATCTAAACCCTTTCATTCATAAGGGAAAGGCAATAGGCCCACTACTCAGAATTGAATGTTTCCAGTCCCGGGTGTGCAGACTGGAAAGTCAAGTCAGAAACCTTGTAGGGAGGATGGAAAAGTAGAGGCTGTGTGGTAAGGCTTGGGATGAAACATAAGCCATGTGACTATAGCCAACTTGAATCTTGGTTTCTCAAATGTCTGCTGAGAAGGAGACCAACTGCCTACAAAGTTCCACAAGGATTCATGGAGACAACTCATGCCAAAGCCCAAATGCAGGCGACCAACCCACAGCCGGCCTCTCTAGAGGTTCTGAGGCCTCCAACAGCCTCCTTGAAGTCCTGACTCTTGAGTATGTGGTCTGTGCAAATCAGCCAGCCCTTCTGACTCACCCACCCCCCCCGCCGCCACCCCGCGCGCCCCAGGTCCTTGGCAACAGCCCTCTCCAGGCAGCCCAATTCCCTGCCATTATCAGGCTTCTTAAGTGGTCAGTCAGGGGGCAGCCAAGTCCAACCCAGAACTTCAAAACAAGCCCCCCTCAGGCAAGCAGTAATTGTAGCCAACGATGCAATCATGCCCCACAGCTTAAATGGCCTGCAAAATCTCCAGGAGGAAAGAGCCAGTGTGCGCAGCTTTCTACATGCATCAGGTTTCTGGAACTCTCTAGGACTCCCTGCCCATTGTAACCATGGCTTCTGCAATGGCTCGCTCACACACACACAGGACCTAGCCTTGGATTTCTAGAGTCCCCAGCATCTCTCACCAGTCAAACATTCATTCAACACATCTTGACTGATTCCCTCTCTGGACTGCCGTTGTGACCAGTCTAGTGCGGAAGGTAGACAGGTGAGTCAGTAAGCACTGGGCCAGAGTTACGCACAAAGTTATCTGGCAGCAGGAAGAACGAGGATTTGCTCATTCCAAACATTGGCTTCAGTCTCAGCTCACATTCGGGGGCGCTAGCATAAATTGTCTCAACTCAGACACAATTATGATGCTATTTTACAAAAGGAGAAAATAGAGAATCAGACAGATATAGGGGATTGCCCAAGGCCACACAGAACCTTAGGGGAGGGTCAAGGGTCAAATTTAAGTCAGCCTGGGTGGCCTTCAGCAGGCCACTTCCAAGTCCATTCAACTGAGTGGGCAGTGACATGCCAGAGAGTTCTCTGAAGATTAGAGGAGATGGTCTCTGAGAACACCCTTCCTTAACCGGGACTTCAAACACATGCTTTTTTCTTCCTCCTGTCTTCTTGTATTCCTCTTCTCTGCCCTGTGCAGGCTTTGCCTTTGGTGGAATAAAAGCCTCCTACTTATACATGTGCCAACCCCAGTCCAGAATATGGTCAAAATGAGCAAACACAAAGTTCCCAAGGAAGATTTTACCAGCATCCACACTCCCCATGCCCTGCAGAGATCAGCCTCAGTAACTCTACTGGCAGCAATCCTGGAAGGCTTCTTTTTTCTTTGGAGTCTTGGGGTGGCGGGGGGTTCTCACTCTGTTGCCTCGGCTGGAGTGCAGTGGCACAATCACGGCTCACTGCAGCCTGGAACTCCTGGGCTCAACGATCCTCCTGTCTCAGCCTCCCACACAGCTGGGACTACAGGCACACACTACCACACCTGGTTAATTTTTTGGTTTTTTGTAGAGGCGAGGACTCACCAAGTTGCCCATACTGGTCTCCAACTCCTAGGCTCAGACTTCTTGAAGGAAGCCTCCCGTGAGGCAGAATTCAAGTGATTATAAAACCCAGAACATTCTGTGGAGATGGAGCCCGCAGGCCCGAGCCCTCAGGGGAACAGGGGGATGGGAGGGGAGCATGGGAGTGGGGGGTGGGGTGTGCTACCATGAAATTTGCTCCCCAGAAGAGGCTGGGAGCCTCTTCTTCAAAGGCTCAGAGCTGGCTCCAGGCCTGAGAAACAAAACCACCCTTCTCTATGGGGAGAATCCTTGGAAGAATATTTATGAGACATTAAAACCACTGCCATCAACCCTTTAAAAAATTCCTGTACATGTAATTATGGGTCCAGCGATGAGATTCCTGGAGATGGTATTAATTACTTCCCTGAAGCACACAGTCCCCAGGGACTGCAAGCAGGAACACTCCGCCTGCAGGTCTCCCACAGACTCTTCCCTTCATGAGGGCACTGCCGCTTCTCCTATTGCATCCCTGACCCCACCATCCAGGGCACCTCTTTCTGCCCTGCTCTGTGCCAGGGAGGCTGACCCAGCAGATGTCCCTCTGGGTCCCCTTGCTGGCCACCCTTCGTTGGCTTTGGCCAGTGGGGGCGCGGGGTGCTAGCAGGAGAGGGTGGACAGGAGGGGAAGAGCAAGGCCTGTCCTTTCTGTTCCCTCCTTGCTTCGCTGCTGCCCGCTCTGCAACGCCTGCTTCTGCCCACAGCCTCTCCTAGCAGGACCGGCTCTCCTCAGAAATGCCACTTCCTCCCCTTGCCCCTCCCACCTGGGGGCTTTCAGCTCCGCCTCCATCTCTTATTGGCTCCCTTGACCTTGACTGCCCCACTTCCACTAAACAGTTCCTTCATTAAAGTCGATTTGGAACATCTGGGATGAATTCTGACATGAATCTGACAAGAGGCAGATCAGGAAGAGAGCTGCAATATTTTGGAGCCCTGGCAACAGACTTGGTAAGGAGTAAACTTGCTCAGTCTCTGCCTCGCCAGTGGGTCCTGGCGTACCGTGTCATTTGTGGGTACTGGAGATACAGGGGTGCTGGCCAGGGAGAAGCCATGACCGGTGGGCAGCGCCCGATCCTGTTTCTCCCTGCTCTTGTCCTCTCCCTAAAAGTCTAAAACAAAACACCACACTACCCACATCACATTTGTTCATGTAACGTAGTAGCCCCAAACCTGAGAGGGCTTGCACGTAATGTTTACCTATTCCAAAAAAGTCACCTGGAGGTCCAACAGGGAAAGACATTGGTTTATTCTTACAGGAGGCACCGATGGAGGCGGGTCAGTGAAGAATCTGCACTTTGAGGCAGTATAGCCAGCAGTTTTATAGGCAAACAAGTTAATCAGTCAAATTCTTATATGGTACAGACAATTACATTGATGAAGATTGACGACTACATTGTTTTCAGCTGTACTTGGTCACCTGTTTCCCATGACTCATTACTGGGAGTACGCATACCCTTCAGAAACCAGCCTAGGCCACAGGCTGCTCCCTGAGGAAAGTGTCAGAGAGAAGCCAGGTATAGGAGGAAACAGCCTATGTCTGGACAATACTCCCACACTTCACCAAACTTGCCCTGAGAACCTTCTGTGTGTCGAGGCCTGAATGAAAGGGCCATGGTACAGAAGCAAATGTGCACATCCCTATCCTTGAGCACTGACAGAATATTGAGCCTTATATTTCTATTAAACAACCAAGGAAACCGTCTGCACTAGAATAAAGATAACCTGCCCCTCCTGCCTCCCTCCCCACTGGTTTATCTGCTAGGACACAGCCAGCCAGCCAGCCAGACATACACTCTTGCCCCATGACCAGGAATTGCCGCCCAGTGCTACAGCAGCATTAATTTACAGTGTTTTAGACCCAGACTGCATGGAGTGGGGTGGGGGGGTAGTGAATAGACAGTGCACATAACAGAGGCCTGGGTCCATACGATTCCTTCATTCTCTACAACAGGACCTAATCAGCATCTCTTTTGTGAGGTGACTAATAACATAACAGTGATAACATGATGCCGTCATGGAGCACCTGGTTTGTGCTCGGCCTTGCACTTGATCCTTGGGCTTCAGAGCTTTCGTATTGGTGTCCTCCCCTCCAGGGAAAGGCACCCAATTCCCTGTGTGGCTCGTCATCCCCACCCCTCTGGTGAACCTGCCAGATCCTGAGCTCCTAGTCTGTGACTCAGGAGGCCTGAATTTCAGTCTCAGTCTCTCACTGACTCACCTGCTGCATGAATGTGCACAGACCACTTCCTCTTTTTGAGGTGTTAGAATGGATGGTCGGGAGAAACCCCTTAGTGAAAAATCACTGCACATTCCACAGCCTGTGGTCGCTGAGCGATGACATGGGCTGCAGGAAGTGGCACTGGAGTGAATGAAAGGCCAGTCCTGTGAGACTGCATTAACTCCATCTGGGTCGGTGGCTTTCACCTTGGTTGCACATCATAAACACCTGAGGAGAGTTTAGAAATCCTGATGCCCAGGTTGCTACCAAGATCAATCAATCAGAATTTCTGGGGTTACAACCCAGGCACCAGTATTTTTTCAAAGCTGCCTTCATGGCTCAAATGTGCAACCAGAATTGAGAATCACTAATCCAAGTTCACTGTCAACAATTTAAGTAATTTTCACCAGATGGTCAGTAATGTCCACTTAGATCACATATTTTGAATCGACAGGGTGAGAGATTTTTCAATCACAGAAAACTGAAATAAGCTAGGTCATTAAATACTCTCTATTTTGACCTCATCTACAAAAAATGTAATCCTCTATTAAAATGAGAATATATATGGATTAACTTCTATAATCAAAAATGTAATTAATAACCCAGTTAGAACAAGATTTTGAAGAGCTAATAATCCCTAAATACAAATTATGTACTCTCATTAAAATCTAACCATTAAAAACTCCACTTATTCCACAAATAGCCCCTTGTCTAACAATTTGCTTTACTTTGTAGCTATAGAAAAACATATTTTTCCTCTATCGTTTGGGATTCCTCACAAGAGCGTTTCAAAGATCCTGGGTCACAGTTTCAGCTGCTGCCAGCACCTTTCCTAACACCACTTCTCCTAGTCTGAGAACACCCTTGGATCTTATGGTCCTTCCTCCTTCCAAGTTTCCCCATACCTGCACCCACCAACCCCCACTTGGGACTTTGGGTACCTGCCATGTCTCTATTAAACAGCACAGAACAATCCCACTCAAAAGATAGTGTATTACATTCTCTCATCCTTAGATTGTTTCAAAATCACTTACTCAAATTCTTTCTATTATAGAATAATGAAAAGAAGATACACTTTGGAATCAGGTAGCTCTGGCCTAAAAATTTAACTGTAGGCATTCAGAAGCAGAAGCACAACAGTGTAGTCACCTGATATGTGACTAAGATAACCCTGCAGTTCAGTGGGGGAAAGGTAGTTTTTTCAATAGGTCTTGCTAGGCCAATGGTTATGCAAAAAAAAAAGAAAAAAGAAAAAAAGAAAATGCCTCTATTTCACCCTACACACAAAAACCAGTTCCAAACAGACTGCAGACCTAAATCTAAATGGTTAAAAAAAATAAAGATTTTACAAGAAAACATAGGAGAACATCTTCATGACCTTGGAGTAGGCAAAGTGTTCTTAAAACAAAAAATGTGCTAACCATAAAGGAAAAAAAAAAAAAAAAAGACTGACAAATGAAAAATCAGCAAAATTAGGACTTTCTCTTCATCAAATGATACCATTAAGAGAATAAAAAGACAGGCCACAGAATGGGAGAAGGCATTGACAATATCTGACAAAGAATGTTTGCCAGAATATATAAATAATTTCTACAAATAAATAAGAAAGAAAGCAGAAAATCCAACTTAAGGCGGAAAAAAAAAACTTGAATAGACACTTCACAAAGAGAATATCCAAATGGCCAACAGATACAAGAAAGGTGCTCGACTATCACTAGATATCAAGGAAGTGCAAATTAAACCACAATGAGGCAGAGCACGGTGGCTCAAGCCTATAATCCCAGCACTTTGGGAGGCCAAGGCGAGAGGATTGCCTGAGCCCAGGGATTCGAGACCAGCCCGGGCAACTTGGCAAGACCTCCTCTCTACAGTAAATCAAAAAAATTTGCCAGGCGTGGTGGCACATGCCTGTAGTTTCAATTACTTGGAAGGCTGAAGAGGAAGGATAGCCTGAGCCCAGCAGATCAAGACTGCGGTGGCCATGAGTGTGCCACTGCACTCTAGCCTCGGTGACAGAGTAAGACTTCAACTCAAAAAAATCAAAATAAAACAAAACACCACAATGAGACACAACTATACAACCTCCAGAACGGCTAGAATGAAAAAGGCAGTTGTTAAGGAATATATGACATTGTAATAGGCAAAGCAATCAGAACTCTCATACACATACTTCTGAATAGTTGGCACAATCACTTTGGAAAACTGTCTGACAGTATCTTCTAAATCAGAACATATATACCCTACAGTCCAGAAACTCTAATCCTAAAACCAAGTTTGTACCCAAAGACATGCATAAGAATATTCATTGAGATACCATTTGTAATAGACCCAGACTGGAAAGTTACCAAGTGTCCACCAGCAGTAGGGTAAGTCAATAAATAATGTTTACTCACAAAAGGCAATACTTTGCAGCAAAGAAAATGACTAAAATACAACTACGTGGAACAACATGGATAAATCTCATAAACAAAATGTTGAATAAAAGAGGCGGATGCAAAAGAGTATATTCTCTTGCTTGTATTTTCATGAAATTATAAAACAGGCAAAACTAATCTATAGTATTGTAAGTCAGGATAGCTGTTAACTTTGCATGAAGTGAGGGGAAAGATAGAGATTGGGAGGTCATATTTCATGATTAAAGTTCTAATTACATGGGTATGCTAATTTTATCAAAACAAATCAGAGCTCTATACTTATAAACTGCAAACTGCACACTTTTCTTTATGTATACTATACATCCATTGAAAATTTACACACACACTTGGCTCTTCCACCTTTTAACTCTATGTGACATTGGCAAGGCATTTAATCTATTTTGCATTGTTTCTTCTTCTGTAAAAATTGGAATTATAATACCAGCTCCCTTGCAGGGTTGTTGTAGGATGAAATGTTTGGGAGATTTATCGATATTGTTCCATATCGTTGTAGTTTAGTTTTTTTCTTTACTGCACGGTATTACCTTTTGTGAGTATACATCATTTATTGATTCACCCTACTGCTGGTGGACACTTGGTTACCTTCCAGTCTGGGTCTATTACAAATGGTGTTTCAGTGAATATTCTTGTGCATGTCTTTTGGTACATGTGTCCACACAGACATAGCATCTGGGACACACAGCAGGCACTCCATAAGTGAGTGCTCCCTTCTTTCCCTATTGGAACTTTTTAATGCCCTCTTATTACCTGGGACCTAGTTGCTTTCCCTTATGCACATAAAAAAATAAACACGCCAAAACCAAAACAAACAAAACATGACTAGAACAAAAGCTATTTTGATTGGGGAAAGGTGGCACAGGCCCTTTCAGAAATAGTCTAGAAATGTTTGGAGGGTCTATTTATGGAAGGAGACAGTGGCTACTCCAATGAGGTTAGAAACAGACATGGGTCATAGCAAAAGCAATGTGAGTTAAGCATAAGGGTTGATCCCAGAGCATGGTTAATCTGGAAACAGTGACAGTGGGAAAACACTAAGATTATAGAAAGGACACTGCATGCCAATATGGCCGCCACACTGTCTTTTCATTTAACCACATACAGGCTGAGCTTTTCAGCTGCAAAATTCTTCACAGACCAAAACCAAAACAAACCAACAACAACAACAAAAAAGGAAAACCACTTTGTTGTTTTACAAGTGCCAAATCACAATGTGAGAAAGTTACAGAAAACATGAGATTCCCAGAAAATAAACTTGTGATTACTGTACCAGGAATTGAAAACAAACCACTGCCTGTCACACCTTCATCCCCACCCTCACTAGGTCCAGCTCCTTTGGATGGGGAAGGGAGTCCTCCGGTATGCGCATGGGCAGGGGAATCCTCCTCCCAGGCCACTAAGATTGCCCAGCAAACATTTATTGAGCACCAGTGGATGCTGTGCTGGCCTTGTATGAACTGGACACAAGACATCCAAGAAGAATAAGACATAGTCAGTGCCCTCATGGCACTTATAGTCTGTGGAGTGTTTCCTGAGGTCAATGGACAATTACAATGTGGGGCGGGGGGGTGTTGCATGCTAAAATGCAACAAAATACAAGGGATTTGGGAGCCAAAGAGGACATCTTTCTGGATAAGGGGACACTCTTGCCAAAACTTCAAGACTGAGGAGTCAGATTTGGACATTCCCAAATGGAAGTGGCAGTGTGAGCCAAACCCAGAAGTAAGAAAGCACCATTTGGTGCCACTGGACAGAGAGAGACACAAGAAGAGCCAGGAAAAGAGGCCAGGGAGGTTGGCAGCACCAGACCAAGGCAGGCCCTCTTGGACTCTGTCCTATAGGCCAGCGGTTCTCAGTCCTGGCTGCACATCAGAATCACAGTGCATCTTTCAAATCATACTGATATCCTGCCCTTATGCCCAGGGATGAGTGTTTAATGAGCCTAGACTCGGGCCCCATCATCAGGAATTCTAAGGAGTGTCCTATGTAATTCTAGCATGCATTCAATGTTGAGAAGCACCACTATAATCCAGACATCTGCAAACCACAGGCCTGGGGCAAATCCATTGCTGCATGGTCTCAGAACTAAGAATGGTTTTTATAGATCAATATTTGCAATCAATTTCAAGGTAGGGAGCATGACCTTCAATTAAGCAAACCCCAGTTTGAACCTCAATTAGGCAAAGTGTTACCCTCCCAAAAAGAAGTTTCATTCTTCTCATCAGTAGACCTGTACCACAAAAAGTACTCAATTGCTGCAATATTTTGTATGTTCTCAATAAAAGATTTTTGAAATGTGTTTTCTTTCTCTTTATATAAGTGCTCACATAATATCCTCAGTTTTGCCTCTTGGGCTGCAAAGTCTAAAATATTTACTCTCTGGCCCTTCATGCAAAAGGTTTGGTGACCCTTGCTGTAGTTGATGGTGGACCACTGGACAGTTTTGAGCAGGAGAATACCATGATGAGTTTTTGTTAAGAAGAGGACTCTGGGCCAGGCTCGGTGGCTCAGCCTGTAATCCCAGCACTTTGGGAGGCCAAGATGAGTGGACTGTCTGAGCCTGTGGGTTCGAGACCCACCTGGACAACTTGGCAAGACTTCATCTCTACAATAAATCAAAAATTAGCCAGGCATGGTAGCACGCGCCTGTAGTTCCAGCTACTTGGAAGGCTGAGGCAGAAGGATCGCCGGAGTCCAGCAGGTCGAGGCTGTGGTGGCCAGGAGAGTGCCACTGCACTCCAGTCTGGGCGACAGAGTGAGACTCAACTCAAAAAAAAAAAAAAAGAAGTGGACTCTGACAGCTGTGTGGGGACAGACTTGAGAAGGAGTGACTGGGAAGATGGAGGCTGGGGAAGTGGCCATCCTTTAGCCTCGGCCTAGGAAAATGAGGCATAATCCAGAGCAGTGAAATGGAAGTGGGATCTGAGCCCAGATCTCAGGGTTCAGAGGAAGAGGAAAGATGTGCAGGGCTTGGCAACTGATGGATGTGGGAGGGGAGGGCAAGAGGGGCATCCAGGAGACTTTGGGGGACCACCAAAGACTATACAGAGCCACTAGCACCATCCCTCCCTGTTCTGGGGGAGGGATACCCCCAGATCTGTTCCAGCACAGCCAGTGGGGAATGACTAGAGTTCCTTTCTCTTTCTACTCTTCTTCCAAAAGATACCATTCACTCTTTACAGCCCTTGGAGATAATTTCCTTCCTGGTGCCCCCGTGCAGAGACAAGAAAGCACAAAGATGCAAACTGTGCTTTAACAGTTTTGGCTCCCTAAACCCCTAGTACCATCCCTACGACAGTCAGGACAGGTACTGCTGTCCCCATCTTACAGACAGGAAGCTGGGGTCCACAGAGGAACTGAGACTGGCTGAGACACTCAGTAGGGGAAGAGAGACTTTCGCTGATGTGCAACCCAGGCCACTGTCTGGTCCCAAATGTTCTCAGAATGCCCTCTTAGTCTTATGTCACATATGTCTCTGAGCCTCCATGTATTCATGGAGGCCTGCACCTGTAGCCTCACTTCCTGAGATCCTCAGCTCCCAGCCAGTCAGTTGTGGGTTCAAATCTTGGCCCAACTGTTTCCTTTACCATTCTGAGCCTCAGTTCCTTGATCTGGGAAATGAGGGTTGAAACTCTACCCTCACTGGTTTTTAAGAGGCTTGAATAGAATACTAAGGGCTTACTATAGAGCACAACATTTGGTACATGCTCAATGATGCCTATTATTTTATTTTATTTTATTTTATTTGGGTTCCCTCTTGGTAATCTTAAATTTTATTTGCTTGAGCCTGGCTTCAATGGACATACACAGAGAGGCAAGATCGTCAAAAGTGTGAACTCAGGAGCCAAAATGCTGAGGTTCCAAGCCCGGATCTGTCACTTACTAACTGTATTAACTTGGGGGAGTCATTTACAAAAACAGTTGTCAAGGGTACCTGATCACAATCCAGGCAAAGTGGGGACCAAAGGGAGGCCCAAACTTTATCTGCACACTGTCCACTTATATACCTAATCCTGAATTGTACCACACATCTTTAAAATAAAATATAAAAACAAAAAACTCTGAGGACATTCCACCAAATGACAGGGCACAAAAAGAAAAGAAAACGAAACAAACAAAAAAACCAGTTATTATCTGATAGTGTAGTCGTGAGAAATCAGTGTGTTAGAATATGTAGGAATTTGGAACTATGCCTGGCAGTAGTTAAGCGTTCTACAGAGTGTGAGCTATTGCTGTTGTTTTATAGTTATTTTTATTTTCCATGGTAATTTTAACATGAGGCCAGTTCTGGGATACGACAAACCTTGTGCCAGCAGTGAGGCCGCTAATACACTTAGTCACTGAGGTGTTCAGGTCCCTCCTCTGGGCCTGATCTGTGCTGGCCTTTGGGATGTCAAGTGGAACAAGGTCCGCTCCCCAACCCGCTCCCAGCCTACCTGGGGTCCTCCCATCTTTGAGAACTACTAAAAATCGATTTATACAGCCTCACACAAGCCACCGTCATCTCTCTATGGGTGTCCATAGTGAAGTAGCAAATAGTAATTATATAGAGCCACAGGCCCTGATCAATCCTGACACTCAAAACAATTCTAAAACAAAAAGGCTGTGTTGGTGTTTTTGTTTATAACCTGTGTGGTGGCAAAACCTGACATGAAGGGATGCGAAGCTTTTTACTGTCTTTACTTTTTCCACTAGTGTGAACAGTCAAAGTTTTTGCTGCAGAAAAATTAATGGCTTTGATTACAGAGCATTGCCCAGACTCCACCAGGGGTATCACATAATATACAGCATGTGCACCCTATTTCCTTTCAAAAATCTAAAAACACATCAAATTCCAAAACACGTCTGACCCCAAGGGCTTTGGATGATGGACTGTGGACATGCATTTATTATTTCCATGGGACAGCTATAATCACTTCTATTGTTCCCTTCAACCAAAAGGTACAGAAAAGTGGTGTTTGCCCATAACCAAATGACTGTTTATTTCTCTTTGGAATAAAAAAAATCAATGTACTATTGGGATCCAAGAAATAAAACCAGCTTTCCTCTTTGTATGCAGTTGATATTGGGGGAAAAAAAAAAAAAGCATTTACTTATAACCAATGCAGACTCCATCGGCCTGTTCTCAGACAGAAAAATCCAGCTCTGAGGTCAAGGACAGCCAACATACTAGCAGCTTGGCTCCAGGAACACTGCAGGATGGGTGTCGGGGGGGGGAGCAGGATCTCTCAGAGCAGAAGCCTTAATCCCCCATCTTACATCCCAAGATAACCCTTTCCTTATGATGTTTGCTCCCCGGGAAGCCCTGGGAGGCTTCAGGAGGCATTTGCCAACTGTGTGGGAAAGAGCATACTGTGAACTTGGAGGAGCAAGGCAAATGGAAGGATCACTTCATTGGCTAATTAGGAGACACACCAACTTTGTAAATTGCTAATAGCCTTGGGGCACTGATGTGACAGGTTACATTAGCAGTCAGGGTGGTTGGGTTCCTTGTTAGTGAAAGTCCCCTTAGAAAAGGAAAGTCTCAGGGAGGAAATACACCCACATGACATTTCTCTATGTGCTTTCGGGTCACAAAGATTTGGGGGGAGGAAACCAGGAGGTAGACCTTCAACCATGGGGCTCTGCTTCCCAGGGTGGTCTGTCTGGGCCCTGCCCCTTCTATCCCCATCCCTGTGGCACAGCAGGGTTACACATGCACTGGGAAACATATGTCCTGGGCTCTGCTATCAACTTGCTGTGTGACTCAGGGGCAAGCCACAGAGTCCCTCTGAATGTCCCTTTCCAGACTCACAGCATGACACAGGGCTGTCGATCTTTAAGCGCTTCCTCATTGAACGAGCTTGATTTTTGGGCTGCTTCAAGCACCCACCCTGTCCTCTCTTTCTCCCTTTTCTCTCCCATCAGCCAAAACGAAATATGAAATTCCCAGCATTTTAACTCTGAGAAGGAGCAGAGCAGCCCGTAGACAGTTGGGGAGTAGAGACAACTAAGGATGTGCTGAGAGATACATTTTGGCTTCCAACTTGGACCCCAGCTTGGACCCCAAGTATCATACAGTCCTCACTTCATCCCAGAGGCTTCCACAGTGCCCCGATAATTCGCCCTTCCGTCTTCTTTCACACCCTCCAGGATCCTGACCTTTCTTCCTCTGAGCCATTTTTTCTTCAGAATTTTTCTCTCTCCTTCTGCTCTGAAATCCATCTCCAATCAATGGAGTTCTCCCTGTATGCCAGGTAAGCGCATTCACAGAGATTATTGGGTTTAGACCTCAAAACAGCCTCATGGAATAGACAGGTCCCCTTTGAAAGAAGAAAAGGCTCAGGGATCAAGAAATCTGCTGAAAGCCACATGACTGGCAGGTGGTGAAGGTGGTATTCAAATTAGGGTCGCAGACAAGTTCCCAGATAGACATCTCTCTGGGTTTCCATTCCTTCATCTGCACACTAAATTAATCCTTCTTTTTTCACAGGATGCTTTTAGAGACTAAAGGACATCAGCAAAGCCATCCATCAGTCCTCAGTGACTGTAAAAGCATCCCTATGCCCCAAGAAGGGGCAAAAAAGCACAGCTGCTGTTTCCCATCTGTGAAGTCTTTAAATGATGGAACGATGTTAAATGTTAAAATGAAGGTGGCTCCTTCATTTTAACAGTGGAAATGATGGAAATACAAGAAAAACAGGCTTAGAAAGTGGAGACTTGAGAGAGCTTGCCCAAAAGAGGAGAGGTAGGAATGCCACAATGTGTATGGAAATTGGAGAAGAGACAGTCTTCCTGCTGGACACAAGTGTGAGGGGTGCATCCCAGGAGGTGGTGGGGCCAGGGGGTGGGAGCACCTGGGTGGCAGTTGGGAGTGGGGGGAGTCTGGACTCGACCCTGGGGCAATGGGGGCTACCTAGGGGAGTGAATAGTAGAGAGCTGCCTGGCTCCAGCCCCCTGAGGTTGGAGAATGCATTGGAGTAAGAGCAGGACTGAAGAAAGGGGTGAGACTAAGGGATGAAGGGGCCCAGACAAGAAGGGGAACCAATAAGCCTTGGCAGAGGCTCAGGCTTATTCTCTGAAAGGAAGAAAGAGAATTGGACCCTGGCCAGCTGCGACTCAAAGTGAGGTGGATGGAATTTAGCACCTTATCTGAGGAAATGCCCACAGACTCACTAAACCAAAGTTCTCCAAAAGCTGGCTTCTACTGTCTGACATGCTCAGTCACAGTTAATGTCTTCTACCCTGGAAGGGTCTCTCCAGAGCACGAATGAGCTCCTGAATGTAATTCAAGCCAGCAAGTATTTACAGAGCACCTGGTTCTCCTCCAGCATCCCATGAGCCCTCTGGGGATGTGAGGTGGGTGACATGCTGGTCCCTGCATCCCAGCAGCCCCCAAATGTCAGAAGCACAAGGAGAAAGGACCAGGTTTGAGTTGGAAGTCCCAGCTTCAGGTCTCCTTCTGTCACTTCCATGCTGTATGATTTTAAGCAAATCGCTTTTTGAACCTCAGTTTCAGCATCTATAATTGCACTGATCATGCCAACTACCCTTAGCATCATTGTGAGAATTTAATGTGATAATCCCTATCTCATGACCTATAAAACACCAAAAAGAAGTGTTATTTTTTGTTCAACACTTACATGTCATAACCAACAATTGGGGTCTGAATTGTATTCCCCCCAAAAGCCATGATGAAGTCTTAATCCCTGGTACCTATGAATGTGAACTTATTTGGAAACTGGGTCTTTGCAGATGTAATTAAGATGAAAATTAAGGTGAGGTCCTGAGGTCCTACAGGAGAAAGGTATCAATATGACCGGTGCCCTTATGAGAAGAGAAGACGCAGAGATGACACACAGTGGGAGGAGACTGCCATGTGAAGACAAGAGATGTGCAGAGGGAAGATGGCCATGTAATGACAGAAGCGGAGACTGGCATGATCAGCAGCATGCCTAGGAACACCAAGGATGGTCACAGCCACTACAAGCGAAGAGAAAGGCGTGGAACAGAATCTGACCCTGGAGCTCCCCGGAAGGAGCCAACCTTGTCAACACCTTAATTCTGGACTTCTAGCGGCCAGAACCATGAGAAAATAAAATTCTGTTGCTGTAAGCCATTCCATCAGTGGCATTCTGCAAAGTGGCCCTAGGAAGCGCATACACCAACCAAACCACCGTGGAGAGAGTGCCCTAACAGATGAACCAAGTGTTGCAGCACAGAGAGAAGCAATTAGTTCCTGCCCAGATGCCTACATCTCTTGCCACCTCTTCGCGTCAGCCATTTGCCTTCCAATCCCATGCTCAATCAGTGCTGACTTCTTGTCGGCAAGGTGCCTCTGGAAATGAGCCTTACAGGTACCAGCCACCATTGTCTAAAATGGATACAACAAATAATAGCTGAGCACCTTCTATATTCCAGGGCCAGGCATTGAGAATGCAGAGGTGAACCACACTGACTCCATTCTCAACTGCCCAGAGTTCACAGTCTAGATGGAGGAACTTTGGACGAGAACTTGTGACCAGAAACACATTCGTGGAGGGGACTTGGGGTATAGGGTGCTCTGAGGAAGTGCAGTAAGAGAATAAAAGATGACCCACTAAATCCGTCAGCAGTTCTGCATTGACAAACTCTCACAAGTTCTCAAAGGCTACAGGCATCAGATCAGTCAGCTCAGGGTCTTCCTAGGACTCCCAGCAACTATAGCATCAGGCCCCACTTCTTGGGTTTTATTCCTAATTCTCCCCATCCCTCTCTGGCCAGTTATTGCCTACTCCTCTTTTACAAACACTTTATACTCACTCCCTAAGTGGTCAGGTAACACGGGCCTTGGGGAATCCTGAGTCAGCATCCCAGCTCTGCTCTATGCCCTCTAATATCATTGCACATTTATCAGAGGCCTGTTCTGGGGTTCTGAACTCAGGATAAAGAGATTAGTGTGACACATCTGTCCCTGCTCTTGAGCAGCTAAAGTGCTAGTTAGAGTTCCTAGGCCTCAGTTTGTTCATCAATAAAATGGAGGCAATACTATTAGTCTTACTTTATACTGAGTGTGAAGATAACAGAAATGCCCAGTTTCTAGTTCTCGGCAGGTGTGCGATAATCACCAAACCCTTGTGCATTTACTTTCCTTGCTGTATCTTTGCTTACCTTCCTGCCTGTGTCCTTTCCTTCCATCTCTCCTTCTCCATGCCAATGCATCTTTAAGCCTCTGATGAAATCCTGACCCTTCTATGAGCTTTTCTTGACCAGGCTAATCCCTCCTTAGAATTCCAACCTCTCCAACTGCATGAGTCATTAATGCCTTCCCCAACTTGTATGGTCCAGTGAGACATATTTTCTTTTGTGTCTAACCCCACTCTGGCTCCTTGAACCTCACAGTTCTTTGTATCACACTTTATCTCTAGTTCTTGTTCAAGGAGTATCTGTAGATCGGTTTGCTGATTGCTTCTTTATTTCAAGCCCCAGAGAGTAGAAAAAAAAATCACATAAAATTGGGTCCCTCAGGAGCCATCGTCCCTAAAAACTGAGACAAGAGAATTGTCCTTAATAGAAGCCCAGTGATCCCCAGACCTGAATGGCCTTCCTGACTCACAGGGCAGCCCAGCTGCTCACACTGTGGCAGGGCCCTTTTCCACCCCAGGGTGAGGAAATGGCTTCCAAACCATAGGCCTAATTGGGACCAGGTGGGGCAATGGCTGGGACTCAATAGCCCACCGGTGGCAGAGTCGCCTTCCCTGCTTTAATGAGTTTCCCAGCGTGTTACACATGCATGGATTCCGCCTCTAACCTTCAGGCATGGTGGCTGCTGGGTTTCTCAAGCCCTTTCTCCTCTCTGGATCACACTCCATAGGTCCATTTTATCTCTTAGGGACAGAGAGGGGATAGTGACTTGAATAACTCTGAGTCACCAAGGCCAAGAAAGACAGACTCAAAGGAAACTGCTGTCTGAGTCTGCCAGCTGAGGGAGCATGGGCCACTGTCATTGAAAAAGGGGACTCTGCCTTTCACTTCTTCTTTGGATGAGTCTTTTCCTGAGCACTGTGTCAAGTGGCTTCAGAACCTAGTCAAGGACATAGGAATTGCAGCAGGGACTCTGTAGTTCAGATGACAGACCTGTGGGCCTCGGAAAAAGAAGTCACAGACTTTGGCTTGAGGTGTTAGCAAGGGATACTCAAAGGGCTGGGATTCAGAGAAAAGTAGGCACTAGAAAAGCAAAGGCCGTGCTGGCTAGTCATAGCTGGAACATAAGATTCATGGTAGCCAACTGTGTACCCAACAGTATGTCCACTGATTTTTAAATATGACTTTAAAAATCCCCCAAACAGTCCCATGCCATAGGTATTATTGTTATTAACATTTCCATTTCATAAATGAAGAAACAGATGCCTGGGGCTGAGTAATCTGAACAGGATCAGAATGCCAGTAAGTGCAGATTCCAGATTCAAACCCAGTTCTGAGTGACCCAAAAGCTGCCCTTTCTAACCATGTGCTACATGGATGATGTGCCACTTCTGCTTCTCCTCTAGACACTGTTTCTTGAGTTAACTTGTGATTCTCACATTTCTGGCATCTGAACAATTCCTTTCTAGGCCAGAGATAGCTGCCACTTGTGGTCATCAAGAAAGGACATTGGTCACTAGATACAGAGTAGGAGGAGAGTACAAATAGCCGGGCTGCTAAGGGAGCCAGGGCAGCAGAAGTGACAAGGCCATTCAGATCTAGGGGGCACAGGACTTCTATCAGAGATGGTTCTCTTGTCTCAGAATTCTTAGGAAGGGCTGGCTGCTGAGTGGCCTAAAACTTGGGGATGTTTGTATGACTTTTTTTCCTCCCTTCTTCTGAGACTAGCAAGTAATCAGCAAACCAATCTACAGACACTGTCACATGGAGGTTGTGTGCTGGAGAATTAGAAGGAAAACAATCCAGCATTTTAAAATGCCAACTCTATGCCACCACATGGGGCCCATTTATGTGAGGTTTCTCATTTCATTCACACAACAGCCCTGCACAGAAGGTATTCGTATTTTCAATACCACTGAAGAAAAATTAAGGCTCAGAGAGATGATTTTTTAAAATTAATAAATGCACATATATGTGTTTATTTATATTTATTCCAACTTGTGCAAGAAAAATTATAAGGAGTCCAGTGTAGACAGAAGGTAGAAAAGCCAGAATGTGGCCCAAGGTTGCTGAATGTTCTATGCTTTTCTTTCTTTCCCATGCTTTGCAGTACCCCACATGTGTCCTTTAACCTCGGCCCTGCCATGGATCCAGAATAGGATGCAATATGCAAAGGTTTGATTTACCTGTGAACTTTCAGAAGCGACAGACAAGGAGGGGTTGGATGTCTTACCTGGTTAGGCCGGGTGCTTTTACAAGTCAGCAGTGTCCATCCACCCTTACCTCTCAGGACCCTGGGGAGGGGAGGACTGCAGGCCACTGCCACTCGCAAACCGTGGGACCCTGGGCAGGTCACTTATCCACCCTGCGCTTTTGTTTCCTCATCCATCCTTATCATGGGAACATCTCCAGCAGTGGCTCTTCCTCACTGGCAGGACTGTTAAGAGGATGGAGCAGGGACATGGATAGAAACACACTTGGAACCGTAAACGGCTGCACAAACCAGAGGGTTATTTTCACGCCTACCTGGGTTGTGGTGCTAAACAGTATTGACTCAATATAACCTAACCTTAAGTAGAACAAACTCAGAGCCAACCGCAGAATGTAATCAGCTGTATTCAATAAGCATACTCAGAGCACCTGGCTCTGTGATGGGAGACAGTCAGATAGATGCTGAAAAACATAACGAGGGCCACAGTATGTTCCGTTCTAGAATTGAGATGGGGGCAGATACAATATGCTGGAGGCCCACACATAGAGTGATAGATGAGAAAGGGCTGTCTGCCCATGAGGGAACCCAGGAACTCAGGCTTGAAGAATAAGAGTAAGAACTGGACAGGTGGACAGAGTGAAGAGCATGGCCAAGGCACAGAGGCCTGAGCAGGATAGTATGCAGACGGAAGTGGTGGTTGAGCATGGAGGAGCCTGCCTCCCAGGTCCGTGCAGACCCAGCAAGCCCAACCCCCACCTTTGTTTTTTTGTTTTGTTAAGTTATAAAACAAAATTTATTAGAGAAAGAAGAGAGGAAGGAAAGAGAGATGTGCCAGAGCTAGCATGGATGAGAGAAACCACTAACCCCCATCCTTCATCAGGAAAGAACAGGAATTATTCGGTGAGACATCACTACCACTGCCCTGCATGACTTTCCGCAGGCAACAGCATGAAGACAGTCCCAAATCTCACTAACTAAATGATCCTCAGAGTTTCTTTTGCCATTTCTCACTCAGACATGCTAACAATTTCCTGAAGGCAAGCCAATTCACTGGGCACGTACTACGAGTTCCAACTGTTTAGTGAGCAGAAATCTATTGGTTCCATATTCTTCTCTGGGGAAGGAGGAATCAGCTGAAATGAGCAGTTGTTTCCCATATTTACGTAGTCATTTTTTTCTTGCTTGAAACGCTTGTGGACAAGGACTAATCTGTTAGGAGGGCAGAGAAAAACTGTGGTTCCTGCTGCCACCACCAACGAAAAAGGACAGGGGTGGGAGGGTGATATTTTTTGCTTTGTCAGACCATGAAATAGCTTTGATTGCTGAGAATTTGAGAGGAGAACTTAAAGTTAGAAGGGAACTTGGAGGTGGTCTTTTCCAATACGCTACTCAAGGCAAGACTCCTTTTAAAAAGAGTCTGCTGATTAGCAGACACCGAGTGTTTGCTTGACTACATTTGTTTATTAATTTGATAGTTTGATGGCTCTTACTTCTAGCAGAGACAGCCACATTGCACATCAAGAAAGAGAAGGAAACAGAGGGGGAAATGTGGAATTTTGGAAACAGACTCAGAGTCAAATTTGGCTTCTCTACTTACACAGATTGAGTTACTATGACCTTAGGCAAGACATTCAAACCCTCTGAGTTCCTTCTCTGTAGTAAAGAATGGGTTATAAAACCTTCCTTGTTGGGGCTGTTGTGAGGATTGAGGAACATGTATATAAAGTGCCTAGCAGAGTTGCCTGGCATATAGCCTGCACTCGATAAATGGTAATTATTATTATCTCATATGCCCAAACTCCCACCCAGGGCAGAAATCCTTCTTTAAACAACCCTGACAAACCAGAGAGCTATCAGGTCTCTGCTAGAATAAATATTTGTTGATTGATTTGGTAATCAGTTGATTCTGAATACCTGGAAGACATACACACACACATACACACACACAGACACACACACACTCACTCACACACACACCCTCCAGGATTATTTTTCTCCAAGTCCTCCCTGTAAGGGAGACGCATTATCAACAAGACCATATCCCTTTCTGCTGGGTGATTCTCAACAGTTAAATTCCCAGCATGGAGCCAGAATCTAGTCACTGCAACTCTTCTGCAGTCTACGGTCTGCTTCCTCAACCATTTAAAAAAAAAAAACAAAAAACTACGTAGACTCCTTTGAAGAACTTCCCAGAAAACTGCACATCCATGAAGCAAATTGCCTGCAACTTCAGGAGTGTCTGAGCCCTCGTGAAGGGCTTTGTGCCTTTCAGGCCAAACTCCTCTACGCTGGCACCTCCACAAACAAGGCTATTAAGCTGCAGACACCAGTCCCCTCACACGCCAAGCATCCCTCTTACCCTTCCAGCAGGACTCCTGTAACTTCAGAAGAGGGGTGCAGTGATGGACTCGAGTTCTGCCATTAGTAGACCACCATGCAAGTTCCAGTTTCCCCATCTAGTGCGTCTTTAAGCCTCAGTTTCCTCAGCTACAAGATGGGGATGATCATAGTGTCTGCCTCAGAGCTGCTGCGAAGGCTGTGGGGACAGTGCCTATTGATGCATAGCACAGTGCCTGCACAGAGGAAACACCCAACTCAAGTTTGTCACTGCCATGTTTCTTATGACATCTGTTCCCTTGCCCTCCTTCCCTTCATAGACATTACGGTTTGCTATTGTTCTGCTTTCAAGAAAGGACGCTCAGTTGCAGGGGACTGGTGACAGTCCTGCATGTCATGCCCTAGATGTCAGGCAGGGGGCACTCTGCTCAAGTCAGAAGCGGGACAGCCGCTGACAGGACAGATTTGGCCCCAGAGGAGCTCTGATTGGTATTTATGAGGTCTTTGATCACAAAAAAACCCAAGAAAAACTAAAATCCCTGATTTAAACATCAGTGGTTCAACAGATTGTAAAACAATAAACAAAGGGTCTTGGGGACAGAAAAAATTAAAGGGATCCATGGAAGTATAACATTGGAGATTCCTGGTGCCCTGTCCCTGTTTGTTTTCCTTCCTCCTTCCTTCTCTCTCTTCCTTTTTTTTTTTTTGAGTTGGAGTCCCACTCGATCGCCCAGACTGGAGTGCGGTGGCCGCTCCCGGCCACCGCAGCCTCGACCTGCTGGGCTCCGGTGATCCTTCCGCCTCAGCCTTCCAAGTAGCTAGAACTACAGGCGCACGCTACCACGCCCGGCTAATTTTTTTGATTTATTGTAGAGATGAGGTTTCGCCTGCCCAGGCGGGTCTTGAACCCGCGGGCTCAGGCAATCCACTCACTTCAGCCTCCCAAGGCGCGGGATTACAGGCTGAGCCACCGAGCCCGGCTCTCTCTCTTCCTTTTAAAGAAC